>SSNR01000057.1:2879037-3025458 GCA_006937965.1 Callopanchax toddi | reverse complement strand
GGGGGGGGGGGGGGGGGGGGGGGGGGGGGGTTACTTCTGTTTGACATAACTCACAGCACATGAGGCAAAATATGTGGAAAACCTGCACAAGTCTGGGGTTAGTATGTACACGCTGACGTCCAGAACCCTGTATTAAACACAGAAATCAAGAAGGTCCCCTCGAGAGGTCTTCACTTTAAGGAGGTGAAGGCAAAAACAAGTGAAGACGCAGATTTACACGTGAGCTAAACGTGGAAACCTCCAAACCTGAACGGGGCCGGGACGAAAACACAGCTACACTCAAGCTCGTCAAGTAATTAGCCTTTTCGATTGAGCCGTTCAGACGAACACACTTTATTTTTTTACTATGACACAAAGATTAACAGCTCCCCCCTCAGGAGGAGAGGGAATCGGCTCGAAGGGTGGGCAGCGAGGCGAAGGGAGAAACGGAACGCATTCGTCCCCAATTCTTTTAATGACTACAGTCCAATCTGTGGTTTGTTCGCCTGAGCAGGTGATAGGAAGTGGAGGTGCGTCTCCAGCTCAAACTTAAGGTCGCTGCTAACGTTTGATCATCCGGTTGGCTACCGATGCTGGATGTCGTCTACCAGCTCATGAGGGAGGAGCGTCCCAGGGTCATAAAGTACACCTGGCTGGCACCTCCTTGACGCACGGAGGCGAAGAAGACCTGAGAGAGCAGAACCACAAGTGTGTATTAATATTTTAAAAATAAAAACAAAAAAAAAATAGAACAAAAATGAGTCCTCACCTTGTCGTTTCTCTCACAAAGGAATTTGAGTCTTTGGGCTCTCTTGTGCATAAAGACGCCGTCCAGATGTCCCGTCTCCACTGAGCGAATCTCTATGGCCTTCTCACCCCAGCCCATTATCTGGTTTGACCTAATGTAGGCTGCAGCAGAGTCCAGAAACAAGATGTCACGACCACTGCTTGGATTTACTAAGAATTCTAGCTGAAAGACGCCTGCTCACCCACTGAAGTTGGCATTTCTCCCCACTGCAGCACCACGTCCTTGGTGATTCGCCCGTAGGTGTTGACGTAGACGCCCTCGTCCTCGTAGCACACCAGCAGCTCGATCCCGTCGGTGTTGGGCAGGATGATGATGGCGTGGCACTGGATGCTGGTCTGGATCTGAGGACCAAAAAGCAAAAGTTCAGAGGAGAAAACACCAAGTACGATGGGAGTCTGCGTCAGAGCGCTTACATGTGTGGGCAGGTAGATGTCGTAAACAGCACCGGAGTCCACGTCAACGGCGTGGAAGCCTGAGCAGGAGCCATAGATGACCTTTAACCTCTGGCCCTCTTCCACAGTCAGGTCGACCAGCAGAGGCTTGTGCACCAGGTCACCGAACGACTAAAATCCAATCACAGGTTGATTAAACAATGCAACATAACTGGAGTCTTTGATGAATATCAAGTGTTTGCTCACTTTGAAAGCCATGAACTTGTGGTAGGGTTTGGGAGCCCAGGCGTACACCTCCACTGCGTTCTTCAAGGCCAGTACCAAGAACTTAATCCTCTCATACTTCACTAAAAAACACAAAACAAGATTAAATCATGAGTTAAAGTTTTAACAAATCAAGGCACATTTAAAACTGATTAAACATTAAAATATATTAAGAACGTACCGACTTTGTAGTGGACACAACCCTCCAGATCGCCCACGTTGACCCAGCCCTGCTTCTTCTCCACCTCGGGGTCGTTGTGCAAAATCTTGTTTCTAAGCCACGACAGGTAATACACACGCAGCTTGTTCTTTTTACCTGCAGAAGTAGTGAGGAGAAGTGTTGATCCAATCTGTCCCTCCAAAACTCTCCTACACAGCTGAAAAAATTCATATATCATGAGGGCAGCACCTGATATGGTCACCAGGACATTGAGTCCCTCCAGGACGTCCATCTGCTGGATGCGCCGTCGGTTGATCAGGGGGTAAACTTTACCCTGACCGCTTCGGTCCAGAAGCATCAGACCGCTCTCCGTCCCCACCAGCAGGTTCACTCCTAACAGACATCAAACACTAATTAAACACCTGTTTGGATGAGGAGAATAAACCCTGCTGACTAACACTCACCCCACAGTGCAGCACACAGGATCTCAGAGTTGAACCTCTTCTTGTATTTGCGGATCTCTGGCGTGTCGCTGGGCGGGCGCGTGTTGACCGGGTTGACGTTGACCACTGAGCCTTTACGGGAGGGGTCGGACCTCAGCGGGTCAGCGAGCCGTCCCTCCTGCCCAAATCCCGCTGGAGAGAGAAGCGGTGTGGATTTGTTATGACACAGAACTCTGCTGACAGCTCAGTGGATTCAGTTTTTACCAGAGGACGGAGAAAAGCAAAGCTTCTACAAACTGAACAGGGTGTTGCTGCCTCACCCATGTTGTTGAGGGAGCTGCCGCTGGATGGAGAAATCTGGAGGAGGCGTGGGTCGATGAAGGGAGTGAACGATGAGGAAGACTTGTGTTTGGACATGGAGTTGCTCTCCGACTGGGACTGTGAAGATATTCAGACATTAAAACCTTTGATTTGATTCCAAAACCCTTTAAACCATTATGTTATATGACACAAATAAGCACTAGATTTGAGTTTAAAACACATCAAATACAAATAAAGTAAACATGCAGGTTAGATTTTGGAGGCTGGAGAGGAGAATCATGTTAGAGAGGAGAGGAAAAAAACACGTGAAACAAGAAGAAACATGTTGGAAACGCTCCAAACTGTGAGCTGTTAGAGGAAAGGATTACTTGTGTTATAGCAAAGACAGAAGAGGATATTAAAGTCACCACCTAAAACACAAAGTATAAATCTCATGGACTCGTTTAGCTTCCACCACCACCCAACGCTACTACAGCTGTTAATCTGAAGAAGCTTTGGTTTAGTTTCCTCCACGTTCTGACCACATTCTACCCCCAGGAGGCGCCAGTGTTAGCAGCAGTGATGCAGTGGGTTGAAAAGGGCTGCAGCAGCTGAGAGAAGATTCAAAACCAGGATTCAGCCAAGTCAGAAGGGGGCAGAGGTGAGCAAGAGCGAAGCCAAGAGGACACCGAAAGGCTGGGACTACACGACGTACCTCCATGGAAATGAGCTCGTCCAGGGGGATCTGTGGGGGCATGGCAAGGCTGGGCTGGCTAGATGATGAGGGGAAGGAGGATGAGGAGGAGGAGGAGGAAAGGATGGCTGTAGAAGAAGAGGGGGAGTGATGGCTCTGCTGGATAAGGTCTGGCAGGTGGTGTATGCGGCCCGGAAGGCCGTTTTTCTCTGGGAGGCCGTAGCCACGACCAGAGCCGGGCGAGGAGGAAGAGGAGGGATGTGAGAGATTGATCAACCGCTCTGTGCTCTGGAAGCAAGAACAGGCACACACTTGGGCTGGAGCAAGCAGGAAATGGAGCTGTATGTTTGACATCATCAACCCCACCACCAGTTTACTCAACTTTAAATATAAATGTATAATAATCTAACTAAATAGTTGCTAAAATGTCATGGTTACATGCAGCAAAACAGCAAAAATGGTGGAAAAAATAAATATAGAGGACATTTCGACTTTAGGTTCAACAGGTTTCTCACCTGTCTGATGACCAGCGTGCCATCTTTAGAGGGCGTGGTGGCTAGTTCGCTCTCAGAGTCCTCCACCAGCATCGTCTTGGCAGAATCTGTCTCTCCATTACTCAGCCTCCTGCACAAACCGTTAGGATTTACACTGATGTGTCTGACAACACATTTAAACCACTGGGCTGAGACCAGTTGGAGACACTAAATTGTGAGAAAATCTAATGTAGGGCTGTATGAATTCTGTGATGTAGAAAATGTGGATGTGATTGTAGAAGTGGACATTAAAAGTGGAATAAACTTCAGCCTCCATCATGTTACCCAGCTCTGGAGTCTTCAGCTCCTGATGTGGACTCCTCTCCTGCCTCCTGGTCCACCTCCTCTTCATCCTCCTCATCGGTGGTACCCGAATCCTCGCTCGATGAGGAGTAATCCGTCACCTTGTGAGGGGGCCGCACGTCATCCACGGCACGCAGCTCTTTGGCTAAAGCCGTCAGGTCCTAAAGGAAAATAAAAAAAGTTCAGAGTTTAGTTTTTTGAAGTTTAGTTTTTTGAAATGCCACCAATCTAAACAGCGTCTGATGCAACATTTAAAACTCAAAGAGAATCCACACTTAACAAGCTTTCACAGTCCTCGGAAAGTGACTGGAGCCTCGAAGCTTCTCCTCTGTTCAATTTACTCCACTTTTGCTTAAATGGGTTGTTTACAGAGCAGCTGAGCCCTGGGCTGAGTTTAAAATGTCAGTCTGAAAACACGCTAGCTTCACCTAAGATCCCCGTTGATCTGGGCTGTAGGATGCGTTGAGATCAAGTGGTGTATTGTTTGGCGCATGTAATCGGCTCATTACCAATCGCTTTCCGTCTCTTAAACATGCTGCCCCCCTTCGATAAGGCTGTCTTGTAAGGTCAGCAGCAGCAAAGGGAGGAAGGGGGAGGGACGCTCTCCCCCTCTTCGACATGCCCAACAAAGCAAATAGACCAACAATAAAGCCAGGTGAGATTATTCTGACGAGTGTGGAGACAGGAGGAGTGCGTTTGCATTCAAATGTGGTCGCATTCAAATTCAGGCTCAGGAAGCAGGAGAGGTGGAGGTGGTGGAGGGGTGTAAACCCTTTTTATGCAAGCAGTAAGCAGGAGGGACTGTGCAGGCAGGGGACAGAACCACATTTCTTTTAAATAGTGGAGGAGCGGCGCAAGCATGTGATCGGACGCTTACCACATCACCCTTAGACGTTCCCAACAATCAGGAAACCATTGAAGTTTTCACACACCAGGTGGTTGTATAATTAAAAGTAGCAGAAAAACAGAGGAAGGTGGGAAAGCAACAAAAACAGACCAGCTCTCCATCACACGAGCGTTAGTAACACTTACAGCTGGTCGAGGAGGTCTGGAGAGGTTCTTCTCTTCTTGTTTTTTAGGAACGTTTTCAGGTCGCTGGAGTCCTTCGGTTTTAGAAGAAGCTTTGAGGAAACAAAAGGGAATCTGTGTTAATGAGGGAAAACAGAACTGGGCCTGGAGACTAGGCCTCTCAAAGGATTCATCATTTGCTGCAGAAAACTAGAGAAAAAAATGGAAATATTATTGTCAGTTATGTTATATAAACAGTAGGTTGGTAGAGTTAGTGAAATATGGCCGAGTACTGTACCAGGGGACTCACAACGAGGCCTAAAGCGGTCAGCTGGACTGGCCTGGGAGCTGGAATTAGAGCCGGATGAACTGCCGCTGCCAGGTCGAGACTGCAGCTTCTCTACTCTGTCCCACAGGGGGCGCTGGTCTATGTTACTGTGACAAAAAGAGCCAACTAATTCAACAAACGCAGCAAAAAGAATCATCATATCATGTATAAAGACAAAACTCTTAACAAGGAGATATACGGCGGGCTTCTTTTAACAATTAATTGATCATGTGACCAACCTGCCAGCGTTCCTCTGGCTGCTGGGTTGTGATGGCAGAGGAGACTCTCGACGAGACAGAACCGGAGACCTGGATGTTGTCCTCACCGGGACCTGGTGGAGACAGATTTAATGATCAGATGAATCCGACACCAGTGTAGCTAATCTACATCCTAAAAACATTTACATGACTTAGAAAATGACCCTTTTTCATCTGAAATTAAACGTGATGTAAAATTTTAACGTATAACAGAAACACAGATTGTAGTTTTGTAACCAGATTCCAATCTGTGTGCACATCTGACCACATGATACTGATATTTTCTGATTCTTAACTCATAAATGTGCAGAAAAAAGGTGAAAAATCTTCAGAAGTTAAAGTTGCACATTTAAAAAAACATCTGAATGTTTTTGAGACAATAATTGTAAATTGACTGGAAAAACCCCCACCCAGATTAGTTAAAAAAAAAAAAAAAAGAAGAAGACAAAGAACAGAGATGGCTCAGAATGACATCACCCGAGTGAAGACTCACAAGGACACCTTTCAAAGTAAAAGCATTAAAACCATTAATATGATAAATGTATTTTAGTAGTGGACCAATTTGAAATCATATCTGGAAGTCATATTCCTGACAACAAAAACACTTTTTAAAAACAAAATTTTTGAGTTCTATTCCCATAAATTTACTACTTTAACCTTAGAGATTCTCCAGATGATCTCCTTATTAATTCATGACTTTAATCTCAGAAAATTTATTTTTGTTTTGCTAATTTATGAATTTAAAAATGGGATCATCATATAAATGTTTACCTTTAATCACGGGAAATTACTTTTCCCATGCAAACATCACAGAATTTCAAAGGTTTTTATGACATCTTTTATTTTTACACATCCCTCCCAGCTGTTTTTTGTCTTTTAAATCTACATTTAACACATCATTGTAATTATGAGCCCAGAACTCCCATCTCTATCAGCACTAAACCTTGTTAAACAGAGCAACGTAGACACAGATGGAGGTTGTGGATTGTAAAGTGGCTGACATAAACAGAAGTGGATGACAGAGGGGAGGGTCGGGGTGGGAGTCAGCAGCCCTCGCCAGCTCCTTACCTTGGGAGGGACCTCCTCACCGCTGGCCTGGCGTTCAAGCCGGGTCTGAGCCTGAGGGTGGTGGAGGGGAGGTTGGGGGTGGGGGTCGGGGCGTGCAGGCGATGGGTGGTGGTGATGGTGGGGGTCCTGGGAGCGCAGGTGGAGCTGTGCAAAGCTAGAGCTCACACCGCCGGACTCACTGAAGGACTGGGAGCGAGAGACCACGGGTGGAGGAGGAGGAGGAGGAGAGGGGGCGGCGTTGTTGCTGCTCTTTAGAGCGGCCAGGTGTGACCACTGGACCTTTTAGGGAGGGAGGAAGAGGGGGAGGAGGGGGGTGAAACAAGCAGACAACACAAGTGAGACATGAGGGAAGACGTGTGAGGCTCTGTACATACATGTGCTTTGATAGATACACGCGTGTACGGCAGACAAAGAACACAAAACATTGATGTGGATCCCTGAAACCCATCGTCCTGGCTTTCAGCTTGAAGAGCATCAAAATCAGCCTGATGACTTTACTGTAGTTATTACAACCATTAAGCTAAGTCACATCTTTAATTAGCATTATGGGTTGACTGATTAGAGTTTAACCTCTGATACCGATCAATCAGGACAGCTAATGACCAATTTACAAGGCAGATTCTTCGTGTTGTGGCTCACTTTGACTGCAAATTCCAAACTAATTTATTAACAATTATTCTCAAAAATTAGATTTTACAATGAAACTAATCAAATTAATAAGATTCTAATTAAGTGGTGTCCAAACGTTTCAAGATGCTGGCCAAAAATCACTAATTAATCGCATCATTTTCCAGTCAACTGCCTTTGGAGTCAGCTGGTGGTATACTTAAAAAAGTCCCTCTGCATTGAAAGGCAGCTACAATGTAAAATAAAAAGTCATAATGGCCCCAAATCAGCCCAAATATTTAGTATACAGGAAATAAATTCAAATAATGTCCAAAAAAATTCTTTAAAATTACCTCTGGGTACTTTAAAAAAATTCTCTTGTTAAAAATATTAACCTGTTATGTTATATAAAAAGCATGAAGTGCAACATTAGTGTATGAGTTGATCTGTTTCTATGAAACCTATATATCCACAGAGACCATTTTAGGCACAAATCTATAAAACCATTCCAGTTGAAGAAGTTCTGTTTGAACTCTGACAGGTCTCAACGAAAATTACCTACATTTATAATTAAATTTGACAAAAAAGTAAAATCTTTTGCAGACCGTCAGCTGAGCTAACAAAAAGTTAGCAAGAGGTTTCTGGATGGATGTCTGTGATAGAGAGGGTAGTTCAAGGTAACAGTTGTGCTGACTCAGACTGAAGGGATTTGGGATTTAGAAACAGGAGGTAAACGTCATTTCTACCTTCTATAAATAAACTCCGTGGCATTTGTTTTGTCGTGATTAATCAGCAAAACAAACCCTGACCCTGAGGGAACCATAACAGGTGGAGGAAGAAGAGAAAAGGATGAAGGAGTAGAGAGTTACCTGCGGTTCCATGGGTCGGTGCATGGCGGAAGATTCGGCTGAGGAGCCCCCATTGGAAAATGGTTCAGAGGAGCGGGGAGGCAGGGGGGGCTGCTTAGGAGGAGGGGCGCTCTGAGGGGAGCCCTGAATGTTTTTACGGAAGCGTTCGTCAGCCTGGGATTGAAGAATCGAAAAGGACAAAGACAGAATGAATGATGGGAATGTTTTAACCCCTGATCTAAAAAAAAAAAAAAAAGATAAAAATCAAGCAGAAGGGAACTACAACTGAAAGTTGTATTTGTCACATTTGTCTATTTTTTTTTCCCTTTTAAATGTTCCCTAAGTAAAAGTAGTTCCCATCTCCTTGTATATTTGATATGACAGCATCTTTAATTTGTTTTGGGACGAGACAACTGGTGAGAAAGGTATTAACATGCATGAAGTCTGTTTGAGGCAGCCACACTGACAGACAGAAGACGTTTGTCCAAACGAACACGTCCTTAAATTTAGAATTACAGGGAAAAGATCACAGAAGAGACATTTTGCTGATGGCACACATTGCTTTGGGTGCTTTGTGTGTTAGTTTGGGCCACATGCGATGGCCCACTCATCGAAAAAACATTAAAAAACCTCAAATAAATCAGAATATATAAACTGAGCCTTCATTTAAATAACTTGGTACAAAATACAGCTTGAAATTGGAATCATCTTCTTTCTTGTTCTCCTGAGCAGAAAATAAATATAACACCTACAAATCTGTGAAGTTTGCTACCTATTTGTGTGAAGTACTGGCTCTGTGTATTTGAAGGCAAGCAAGAGGAAGCTGAAAAGAGCAGGCAGCAGGGCGGACAGAGCCGAGGAGGAGGTTCACCTCTCTGATAGGCTGAGGAGGGTGATTGACAGGCTCCACGGGCCTGTCAGGCTCCAAACTCTCTGCCTGGGGAGGTTCAGAGTCAGCGGGGAGTTCGGTCATAGGGGAATGGGGTGTGGGGGAGTGTGAGATCTGGCTGGGACTGGTCTCATCAGCCTCCTCCTGGCACTGACTGCTCTCTGCAGGCACAGTCTGGGAGGCTCCAGGGGACTCAGAAGCAGCAGAGTCGAGGACCTGAGCTTGCGGGGAGGAGGTGTGGGGTCTGTCGGGGGGCAGGGTGGAGGTCTGTGGAGGTTTGCTTTGGTCTGAGGGGACTTTAGTCTTGTCGCCAGGCTGCTGTTTGGACTCATGCTGCAGCGACAGCAGGTAGGCCTGCTCCTGCTGCAGCCGCTTATGGAGTCGCTCAGCTTTGCGCTGCTCCTCAAGCTCCCGCCACTTGAACTCCTGTTGCAGAGTGTACGGTTGATTCATGATAAAAAAAAAAAAAAAAAAAACAGCCGCTCATTAAAACTCTAAACACCGTTATATTTCTGCACTAAATGTCAACGTTCGCCTTGAAATGGTCGTCTTTGGGGGGTGGAGAGATAATCTGATTGATTATTAAGACAAAAAAGACCAAACACCGATAAACAAGAACAAAGAATTTTTAGCATTTTAGCTCTAAAACATTATTTATCTTAGAAATCTGAAAAAAAATTGATTGTAAAATGAAGCAGATCAAAGGAAAAGTACATTTCCTCTTTCATCTCTTTGCTGCAGAAATGACTTGTTAAAAAGATTAATGGAAAAAAATACACATCAATAACTTCTATGGTCTTCATTAATTTAATGCTTGAGTAAAACTCAAAGCCACATCTTTTTTTAAAATCAGTGGGTAACTCTTACAAACTAATGCAATAAAACTAAATAAAATGCCAAGGGAAACACATCACATGTCCTGTTCTAACCCGACGTTAGGATGCAGCGTTTCCAGTTGACTCACAAGTTGACAACTTTAAATTTAGACGTGCGTTTGCACAGGACACTATTTTGGTTTGGCTAGACTGTTTAATCACAACGGCTTTAATGTGGTCCTGATTCCCTTTTAGAAAAGAGCTTTACGAGCAAAAAACATTCTATAGAATGTTGCTCCCACTTGTGGCTTCAGTACAGACATCTCCTGGTTGTGTGAAAGTTCAGTTGTTGGTTCGTAACCTTTCCTCAAATGTGGAAAAGAAAAAGAAAAAAAAAATCGGTGCAATTAACGCTTCAAAGTTTAGCCATTATCCACATATCCACCAGTGTTTGTTTACATCGCCTTCTCTTTGTGATGAAATTGGTCGTCTCCTTCCATTTTTCACTTCAACATTAAACCCACATGTATCACCGATCTCTAAAGCGATGTTAGTTTTGGAGAACAAGCCTGTCTGCCTTGCTTAAACACCCATAATCCTTCACTCTGCAGGAGGTTAAATTGACCTAAATGTGACTATAAATGAACGCTGTTCAGAGCTGATTTAGAGTTACTAACAGGTCAGAGCTAACCGAATGTTTTTCATAGAATTGATTAGAAAATGCAGCTTGTTTCCAGGTGTGCACATGATCATATCTATAAAGACTAAAGTTACTTATTTTTATGAACAGGGACACATTTTTGTTTGTCTACATATGAAGTGTAAACAACTGCTTTTGCAGGAGAAATAACTGTACGTGTGTGTGTGTGTGTGATGGACTGACCAGCAGCATGGCCTGTTCACGCAGCAGCTGCTCTTGCAGCTTCTCCAGGTGTCGCTGCTCCTCCTCCAGCTGCCGTCTGATGTACTCCTGTCAGACAAAGAACAGGGAACAAAAAACCCATCAAGACCAGAAACACAAAGCTCAGTTAAGTTATTTTTGTTTAAAATATTCCTTCAAACTTCTCACTTGTGCTGTACAACTCTAAAACCCATAACTAGCTCATCAAATGAAAATAAGAAACACATTTTTGTCATGATGGCTGATAAATTAAACCCTCTTGTGTGCAGTCATTGCCCAAACAAAGTAAAATCATTCAAAACCCAACCTGCTCACGATCATTCCTCCTCTTCTCATCCTCGGCTCGCCGGCGTTCCTCCTCCTCCTTACGTCTGCGATCCATCTCCTCCATGCGCCTCTTCTCCTCCTGCTCTCGGCGGCGCTGCTCGCGCTCCTGTTGCCTCCTCATCTCCCGTTCACGTCTCTGTTGCTGTGAAGTAAAAAAAAAACAGACTCAACATTTCCAGATCAAATTTGAAGACTGTTTTTTGGTTTTAAAATGCTGAAATAACCACCATCCTACCTCCTCTAGCCGCCTTCTCTGCTCCTTCTGTTGCTCGATGCGTTTCTGCCTTTCGGCCAGTAGTTGGCGCTTGTACTCCTCTTGCTCTCTGAGCTGCTGCTCCTGGAGGAGCTGCTGGTGACGTAGTGCCTCTGACCGCTCCTTGTTCTCCTGCTGCAGGCGGATGAAGTCGCGGCGCAGAGTTGACTCACCTGGCACATTGACGATAGAGCTGAACGAGGGAAGAAAATGGAACAAAAGGTGAGAATTTCATTCAAACTTCCTCCAGATGAGAACATAAACTTTTTACTAGTAGGTGATCCAGGTATCAGACCGTACCTTGGCTCTCCTTCCTGCTCCGGAGGGTCTTCTTCCTCATCCTCACTGCCGCTATACTCATACTCCGTCTCATCTACACATAAAAACAGACCGTCACACCACATTACATTTATGGCTCTTTTCCTACAAGAAAAAAATATTAGAAAGAAACCAAGACAAGCGTACCCTTCTCTCCCCTCTTCTTCTTGGTCCGGTCGATGTGGTCCTTGAGCTGGATGCGAACCTGCCTCTCGTTGGGCTGGTCTCGAATGAAGGGGTGCTTCAGCAGCTGCTCCGTCGGTGGGCGCTGGGTGTAGTTCTTCACCAGGCAGCCCTCAATGAAGCTAAAAAACTTCTTGGACCTGTGGAAATCACAAGGAGGGAGGCAAATGAGCGTGAATGATATAAAAAGACAGATGAAGCACCTCAGCCAGGCACAGATAGAACACATCTGTGAAGACTAAGTGAAACGGACGGATCGGCTAACGAGTTTTGATCTCAAATGACTCTCCTCCTCCTCACGCTTCAAACACTGCAGGTTGTTTTCTCATCTTAAACTACAGGTTATGCACACGGACAGGCTGCACTGAACCTTTCATCACATCTATACCATGAAAACTTTGGGACAAACCACCTGCTGCCAGATTAAAACGCTCAACGTTGAAAAGCAGCTAACACTTTTCTCAAAAAGCATTTATAATCCTTAAATTCTAAGCATTTAAGTAAAATCTACTTCATCTAATCTCTCAAATAAAATATAAACGAAGAGTGTTTTCTGTTTTCTGAGTGTGTGCCAGCAGAGGCTGATAAAACAGGTGTAACACAGATGTTCAGCTTGGCAGCAGAGCACAGAGGAAAAGCAAAAAAAATCTTTGATTTAAGCCTCTGGAGCTGCCTGGGCTCAGGTCGGAGATAGAAATCAAAATGCACAAGAGTAAAAAGAACAAGCAGAAAATCTTGACGTAAAACATAACGGGCTAACTCAATCTGTTAGGATAAAAGGAGGATTGGAAAGGATGGAAAGATATCCACACAGGCCCGGCTCTACCCACCATTTTTTGGATTTGAGTCTCGGAGGAGGGTTTCTCGGAATGAGGAAGAGCGCACGCATGGGGTGCATGTCACAAAGCGCTGCAAGGGGAGTCACAAAATCATTAGGAATCCAAGAAGCCAAAGAACAAAAAAGTTGTTATAATTTGCACTCACGTGGTGCTCCTTCAGCCATCTCAATGGCTGTGATACCACAAGACCACAGATCACTCTGCAACACAAGAAAATCCTCGCTGAGCAAACCCACCGAAGCACAGACAAGCCCAAACGTATCAGCGGGTAAACAGTAAACCGCTTTGCATAATAACACAATACCAACTTTCCAGGGTTTGAATCTCACCCTATAATCATACGTAGCATCTGGGTTCTCATCACAGGCGATGACCTCGGGGGCCATCCAATACGGAGTGCCGATAAACGTGTTTCTCCTCCCGACGGTCCGATCCAGCTGAGCACTCACACCAAAGTCCACTGGAGAGGGTAGTGAGAGTGAGAATTAGTCAATATGTTTATGTTCAATCTGAAAACGGTCTGAGAGGTGAACTCACCAAGTTTAACTTCAGCATTCTCCGTCAGCAGGACGTTCTGGCCTTTGATGTCACGGTGGATCACGTGGTGGGCGTGTAGGTGAGCCAGGCCCTGAGGAAAGAACGAAACAGAATTGACTTGGATCTTTATGCTCCTTAAGCTTCAGATTAAATCAGACCTGACGTGGTGTTTGGGTTTACATTAACTACCGGTAGAGTTTGTCACAAGATTATTCAGATTTTTGGTGGTAATTTTACCTTATCTACCCTTTATCAATAGATGACACGATGAAGCAACAACCAGTCCTCATAATCGGGAAGATCATTTGTGTGAAATATGACATTTTTATTGGTTTTGTCAATCTTGTTTGGACAAATCGAGGGATGGTAATCTAATTAGTAAAGCAAAAATTCTGATCGGTGTAAAGGACACAAAATAAAAGAATAATGCTCAAAGCCTTTCATGCCAGAGTTTTTAACTCAATATCTATAAAACTAAATAGCTCATGGCGACCATCTTGAATTGGGTCAACTCCAAAAGTTGTAGATATACATCCATGGAAATCTTTCTAAAGTTAACCCATCCAGTAGTTCATTGGATTATTTGCTAACAAAAATACAGTCAAAAACATTATTGTAATACTTTCACCTTCAGTGTGCAAAGTCATCAACAATTCAAAGCTTCCATTTCAGGCACTCTTTAGTTTGAAACCCCACCTCTTTAAATGCATCACACCAGCTTTAACTTCAACTTACGCTGCATTAAAACCACCTCCACTGAAAGAGGACTGGGGTTAATACATTTTACTTTGCTAATAACAGCTAATACTAATCAGAATTTGCACACTTAACACAAAAATTAAAAAAATATTTCAGTAAAATAACAGTAATGTTCTAACAGTAGTTTATCTAGTAGCTGGGTGATGATTTTCTTTTTGCCTTTGAATGCATCATTGACAAAAGCAATAAAAGAAAAAAACAGTTACTACACTTTGAAATTTGCACATGAAAGTAATATTTAAAGGGGATGAGTGAAGTCAAGTGTAACTTCGCGAAAAGGGTTTTAGTGCTGTAATCTTATTGCATTGTAACCAATAAATTACAATCATGTTAATGTTTATAAAATCGCCTTTAAAGAAGCTATTTGTTATACAAGAGAAGAGACTCTCACTCTGAGGATTTCTCTGGAGATGTAGGCGATCCAGTCCTCCTTCAGCTGGTTCCCCTTGGTGTTCTTCACCAGGTCTGTGATGGAACCAGCACCACAGAACTCCATCACCAGCTGCAAAACACATATCAGAGAAACGCTAACTATCAGACTAGACGGGAAAGACGGGATAAAGCAGTTTAAGTAAATATCAGCAGATTCTTCTCTTAAATTCAGGACCGGATCTGAGGACCTACCCAGAGTTGGTCATCGTGTCCTGGGGGGCTCTTTTTAATGAAAGCACCATAATATGTGGCTATGTTTCTGTGGTGGGAATACTTCTTTAGCATGTTAATCTCCAGTTTAATTTCCTCCTCTTCATCCTGCAGAGACACAAAAACACACAGTTTGTTAGCGCTGGGTGATTTTTTTTTTTTTTTTAACACTCAGAGGAAATACATTTTTAATTATCTACTGATAATAGGTGCAATTTAATGTAATTCATGGGGTCATAGAGAATGTCGAGTTATGAGATGAAACCCAAGTGAAACTTTTATTGTTTAAAACATCTAGGATTCGGCCACGCAACGATGCAGACGTTTTGTCAACGGACAAATGATCCTTTTGTTCGGGGATTAATGACGCATGACTGAGTCACACTGTGAGTTAGTCAAATTAGACTGATGGCAAATCAGCGAGACATATACATGCATATCCAGATCATTTGATCTCAACTAGGGCCGGAAAGGAAGACAAATAAATCCTGACTTTAAATATTAAGCGAAAAAATTACAATATAATGCTTAAAGCAGGAAATGGAAATAAACGTGGAAAGCAACAAGGATTTTGGTGAGGGTTTTTCTTTGCGAGATGACAATAAATTTGCGAGCAGATGCAGCCATCGCGTCCTGTTTAATCTCTACAGGAAATGACCTTTAGTGCAAATGATGTCCACTATCAACTCTTCACAAAAAGGTCACAACTAGCTGCAGTGCAAACTCCCTGCTTGGACCCAATAGCAACTTGACGCTGATTAACAGTGACAAACTAATTGAACACATGCGGAGATCGGCCCGCGAGTGCATTGCTTTATGGCAGCGCGACCCCTCTTATAGGAAGCAACAGAAAAGGAGAATGCATGCAGCTGAATTAAAACAGAAATCTGTGCAGATACATTTTACAGCATGCCGGCATCACTTATAGCAAAATGGCAGTTGACTGTCTGCACAGGCAGCCATAACGCTGCTGCATGACTCGTTTTGAGTTGACGTAAGCTTTTCTCCCCCCTCCTCCCTATCGAACCCCTCTCTCTGCTGCGCAGCTGTTGAGTTATCACACTCCCAACTGTGAAAGCCTCGCTGCCACTAGTCACATGGTGTGGGGAGAGAAAGAAGCTCGCATGGTGATGTGTGTCAGAGAGGAAGATAAAGGCAGAGCGGCTGGGGATGGCAGGGAGAAACAATATGTCAACGAACAAAAACAACTGCAGAAGATCGGGCTTATCTTTGGAACTGGGTCACATATTTTAATCATTATGACCATGGATACACTGCAGGAATTATTTAGGTTTTTTAAATATGAAAAAATGTGACTTTTTAATTATTGATCGAGAAAAGATAAAGTCCAGGTAAACACATTTAGTTACACGTGCTGAAAAATCATAATCCCCCTTTAAAAAATTTGAACTTTTGGGGTTTCAAAACTAAAAAACATATGTGTTTGTCATTCGTTGTACTTGTATATTTGTTGTAATTCACAAATTAAAATGTAAAATGTCCAAGCTGCTTGATGGTGAAGACGAGGAGCATTTGGATTTGAGGATAGAGCATGAGAATATGGGTCAGTGTGACCCTGGACAGAGCAGCGTGCCAGAGGATGAGCTGTACAGTCAGAAGCGATAAGGTGCATTATGGGAAAACTAAACCACAACACTGATAAAACTAGAGTTTTGAGCTAAAATTCTGAGTATATACTTAACGTTTTATGTGAAAACATAAATAAAACCTTAATATTTAAGGTCAACCAGTGAGCTTATCACGTTAATAGTTGTGTCACCATATGAGTCATTTATGAGCAAATGATAAAAACTAATTCCTGTCATTTCATGAAACCTGTCTGGGAAATCCACCAGCTCATTCTTGCTTTAAAGACACACAACGGGTCTCAGCTGGTTTTAAAGGTGATTCAATATTTACAGACTGAATAATAATAACCACGTACATTCACAGCACAACTTATTCTCATGTGTTTGGGACAGAATATCCAGTTCTTGACTTTCAGCTACCACCTGCTTTATGTGACGATCTTTGACAGAAGCACTGTAAATCATGAGTTACAACACGCCATAAAGGGATTCTATTCTGACTGGGCTGGTTAGAGTTGAGCAACACTTCCGTTCATAGAATAACTAATCAGTCGAGCCAGTTTCTGATTCATCACTCAGGTGAGGAGTGGCAACAAACAAGTCGGGGCACAAGGAACTTCTGTCAGGTTGTCGTGGTACGCTGGGAATATGTGACACAGGGAACCTAAGGGAACAAGTTGTCCCCATTTATGTTACTGTAACGTATGTCAATCTTCATGGCTTTACAGAATTTGTTTGTTGTGTTTACTTGGTTTTACTGCATAAACAAAATATTGTTCAAGCTTACCTCTGTGACGTCCATGACTTTGATGGCAGCCAGCTGTCCAGTCTTGACATGTCGTCCCTGTGGAGAACGATAACGTGAGTGGACATGTTCACTCTGCACAGTGAAATCACAAATAACCGGATCCTCTGTGGCTCATTTTATGACATAAAGGATAAAAGACTATGTTTATCCCAAACAACTGCAAACCCTAAGACACTTGGACAAATTTACATGTATTAAACCATTAAATCGAGACCTCAAGTTGTTCTATTTTTGCAAATGCGTACGTAAGATTGTACTCAGTGAACAAACGGATGATTTTTAGAAAAATGACTACATCATCTCTTTAAAAAATATTTAAATCCATCCATTTTCCAATGGTTATCTTAGGTTGGGTTGAGGAGGTAACAGACCCAGGAGGGAAGCCTAAACATCCCTCTTCCCAGCAACTTCCCATCTTTTCCTGGGATATCCCAGTGTTCCTAGCCTGGAGAGCCTTTACTGTAGAATTCCTCCAAAAAGAAGCGACCAGGAAGCATCCTAATCAGAGGCTCGAAACACCTCAACTGATTACTTTCGGTGTGAAAGAGCAGCAACGCTACCCTGAGCTCCCTCCTGTTGATGGAGCTCCTCACCTTATCTCCACCCAACTAAAGAAGCTAATTTCAGCCGTTTGAGTCCAGGATTTCATTCTTTAGTAACAATCTAAATCTCATAACCAGTGGGTAGATAAACAAACCAGAAAATTGAGAGCTTTGCCACTTGGCTCAGATCCTTCTTCATCATGATAGACAAGACCAGCTCCTTCAGCTCATCTCAAACTCCACCCTATCATCAATAGTGAACAAAATGCCAAATTCTCCACTTGAGCCAAAGACTCTGGAGTATTAAAAGAAAAACAGCAGAATTAATATGAATTTTATGTGATCTGAAAAATAAAAGATTTAAGAGATCCCCTGTGAGGTCTTGACATATTTCACTACTTGAACATTTCATGGATTAACAGTGAAAACATGTGGTACTTTCCCTACACACAAATAAAAAGACATCAAATTTAACTCAAATCAGCTGATTTTTTATGTCAACAGTTACTTTAGATAGTTTTATGAAGTACATAATCTGATTATTAAACAATGAGCATACAAGTTCAACATTCCCAGACTTCTGTGCTCTCCCAACACCCTACTGCCACTCCTTACATAAACAAAGGATCAAAATAGAGGCCTCTTTACATCCCCCTCCCTTACTAAACCCTGAGAGGAGATAAAGCATGGGACATTTCTGAGAGCTGACCCACATGGGTATTCCCCTTGTTCTCTGGGACTAAACTGCAGAGATACATCATACCAGAATACATCATGAATACTTTTCCAAAATCATCTCAGATTATAAGCACAACCCCAAAATTTTATTCTCAACAATCGATAAACTTTTTAACCGTGCTACCAGTGCGTGCCAGAAAACCCCCTCAGACACCCTTTGTGAGGAGTTAGCAGACCACTTCAGGGGGAAGGTAGACACCATCAGATGTAATATTTTATCACTTCAAAGGAACATGGTTTTAGATAACTCTGAGTGTGTGTCTTTACCAGAGGAAACACTGGACAGCTTTGTCCTGGTGGGAGCTGAGACTCTTGATAAAGTTTTCTCCTCAGTGAGACCCACCACATGTGTTCTGGACCCGATTCCCACTTCTCTTTTTAAGCAGCTTTATAATTCTTTTAGAGAGGAAATTTTAACCCTGATGAACTGCTCCCTCCAGACGGGGGTCTTTCCTGCTGTCTTTAAAGGGGCGGTGGTCAGGCCCCTGCTGAAGAAGAGCAATCTGGATTTTAATGATTTGAACCACTACCGACCGGTATCTAACTTAGCATTTTTGAGCAAAATTTTAGAAAAGCTTGTTTTTATTCAGCTTAATGATTTTATTAATGAACACAATGTCCTGGAGAAATGTCAGTCTGGTTTTAGGGTGAACCACAGCACCGAGACGGCCCTTCTGAAGATTTTAAATGATTTTAGATTAAATCATGATTCACAGAAGCTGACGGTGTTGGTCCTACTGGATCTAAGCGCTGCCTTTGACACAGTGGACCACACCATTCTTTTAACCCGTTTAAAACAGACCTGCCTCTCTGGTACTGTCCACAAATGGTTCACATCCTACCTCACAGACAGGACTTTTATGGTGTCTAGATACCTGCTCCTCTAAGGTCCACAGGATCACATGTGGTGTGCCCCAGGGTTCAGTTTTAGGCCCAGTGCTTTTTAACCTCTATATGCTCCCTCTTGGCAGCGTCATCAGAAGACACGGAGTTCATTTTCACAGTTATGCTGACGACACACAGCTGTACATCTCCGTGTCTCCTGATGACACACGGCCAGGGGAAGTACTTTTTAACTGTATTTCAGACATCAAATCCTGGATGGCAGAAAACTTTCTCCAGCTCAACCGGGACAAAACTGAGGTTTTAGTCATCGGTCCTGAGGCCCAGAGAGAGAAACTTTTACCAAAACTACAATCACTGTCTATGAATCCTTCTGTACAAGTGAAGAACCTGGGCGTGATTTTTGACTCTGAGCTGACTTTTATCCCTCACATTAAAAACATTACTAAGATAGGTTTTTATCACCTAAAGAACATCGGCAGAGTCCGCCCCATTCTCTCTCGGGCCAACACAGAGACACTGATGCTTTTATCACCAGTAGAATGGACTACTGTAATGCCCTGCTTTCTGGTCTTCCCAAAAAGAATATCTCAGGTTTACAACTCTTGCAAAATTCAGCAGCACGTGTCCTGACGAAGACCAGGAGGCGGGAGCACATTACGCCCATCCTGAAGTCTTTGCATTGGTTACCTGTGTGTTTTAGGATCGATTTTAAGGTTCTTTTAATGGTTTTTAAGTGTCTTAATGGTCTTGGGCCTTCTTATCTCTCAGAATTGCTTTTACCGTATGAACCTCTGCGGTCTCTGCGCTCCTCTGGCAGCCGTCTTCTTGTCATTCCAAAAGTTAGAACACATACTCACGGTGAGGCGTCTTTTTATTATTATGACCCTCACGTCTGGAACAGGCTGCCGGAGAACCTCAGGGCTGCAGAGAACGTTCATGTGTTTAAAGGCAGGCTCAAGACCCACCTTTTTAAGCTAGCTTTTAACTGAGTATTATTTATTACAATCTGTTTAAATGCTTTTAGTCCACCTTTTTACTTCTTATTTATTTACCCTGTTTAACTGTTTTTAGTGTAATTTTTAACTTATTGTGTTTAATTACTTTTAGTCTGTTTAACTGCTTTTAGTCTAACCTTTAGCTGATTTTAGTCTAATAGATTTTAGGTATTTAGTTAGATTTTATCACAGTTTTATTGTTTATTCTTATATTTATCTTATGTTATTTTATATTTTAACTTGTTATTTTAATCTTCCTTCCGGTGTTTCCTCTGAGGGAGTCCTCTGCCTCGGGAGCGGTGGTCAGCTGTGGCTGCCTGGTTCTCCAGGTGGAGGTGGGGACTCAGCCCTGCCTCCTCTGGTCGCCCCGTGTCGGTGCGTTGGCTGCTGCTGTTGACCTGCTGCTGCCGGTGCAGAGGGCTCCTCTGATGGCGTTTCCTTAGAACCTGGTCATCTGTACTCAGCCCAATGTCCTTTGTGTGTATATGTGCGTGTGTGTGAGTGTGTGTGTGTGTGTGTGTGCGTATGTGTGCTTTTTATGGGGGAGGGATGGGAATGTGGTTTATGTGGGGTCATTTAACTTGTTTAATTAAGCACCTTGAGTTACAGTTTCTTTTTTGTATGAAAGGCGCTTTATAAATAAAGATTATTATTATTATTATTACCAGAGACCACATTCACTTTGCAAGAAAACTTCAGCAACCCCAGTGTTGTCATCTTAACCAGTGCATTCCATAGTCAATTGAAACTGTATGGATTATGACAATAAACGCTACACAGGCTTAGGGGCCCCTCTCCTCTCACTGGGGGGGATGAGAGGGACACTTTACAGTGATTTTACAGTGATCCTCACCACTTTGATCCCAGATGTTAGTCATGCAAAAACAACACAGGAGCTGATATTGGAGCCATCGGCTCCCCATAAACGGTTAGTTCACACGCAGTCTACCTTTCAAGGTTAACAGGTTACAGGTGCAACCAAGAAACCCAGCAGTCAACCTGTCATCTCACATACTGTATATCCACCAATACAAGTTCAACATATGGTCAAAAATTCTCTAAATAAGTGGATTTATTGTATAAAGTAGTCACCCTTTAACAGATTTGTTCGGGGGTTTTTGATACATTTAGATTTTTTTAGATCAACCAACAAATTTCATTATTAGACAAAAAATCTCTGTAAATACAAAATGCAGTTTTCAAACATGATTTTGTCTAATAAGTGAACAAAGATAAACTAACTGGGCTCTGTGTGAATAAGTAAAACCAACACTGCATTTTCAGAAAAAGAACATCATACCAGTCAAACATGATGGTGGGAGTCTGATTGAGGCTGCTGCACCATTTCAGGACAACTTGATTTATTTTGATCGATGAATTCTGTTTTTTGCAAGAAATCCTGGAGGATAATATCTGACCTTTGACCTTAAAACAGTATTTATGCTGGAAAACTCTCCAAAGTGTCTGAATTTTAAAAATTCTGCAAAGAGTTGGATCTGAGACTCATTACCAGTTCTCACAAATGCTTGATTGTTACAACTGGTTATTAAAGTTTGAAATCTATTACTTTTTCGCACATGGTGAGGTTGGTTAGGATAGCTTGTTCTCTAAAATCCTCATAAAAAAAATTCCTTTTGCATTTACTTGAATTAAATTTGCCTGATGCTCAGATTTGTTTGCTGATCTGAAACACGAATGACAAATGCAAAAGAGAAAAAGAAGGGAAAACTTTTTTGACAGCACTAAATAACTTTAGTTTACTAAAATAACAGTTCTCCAGGCGGATCCCTTGTTATGATCCTTGTTTTAAAAAAACAGAGTGGATCTGAAGAATAATGTGAAACAGTATTAATCATTTGGTGGGAGTCAAGAACACGGCAGTGAGTGGTGGTGACCACTTGCCTCAAATCTGGGTGACCTTTAACATTTGTCTGGAAAAACTGGGCTTAAAATCTTGTAATGTCAAAGTGTCTTAAATGATTAAAGAAGCAATAAATCGTTTTCTTGGACTGGTAGAAAAAAAAACTGTTATTTATATTTAGCATGACTTTAACAGATAAGAGCAAAACTGTAACACCCTAAATGAAACGTTTTAGGATTTTTTCCAAACAGAAAAATCTGCGGCCTGGATGAATATCAGGAGTTGTAAACATGAATGAGCTAGATCTGTGTTCACATAAACTCAAATGTTTCCTGGAGTCTAGAACAGTTATCTGAGACATAATGTTATTCCTCTGATGCCACAAAACAACAGGGAGGATACGTTTTATTAGCACAATAAATGACAAGAGTGGCTGTTTTATAGTCAAGTTCAATAGTGAATTTTTATACCCCGTCCTGATCCATTTATTGCATTTCAAATAAAGCAAACAGCATGTGGTTACTTTGAAGTTGAAGCCATACAGAACAAGTAATCGATAATGAATCAGCTAAATAAAACGTAGGCTTGTTAAATGTTGTTTTATAGAGAAAATCTGATCCAATAAATCTATAAACTCAGGAAATTCCAAGAGAAGCTGGCAAACCAGTCACTAAACTTTGTACACAAGTGTTGAACAGTCCAAATTTAGTCATATGTGGATTGAAGAACTCTTATTAAATTAAGCTTTGGATTTAAGAGTTATAGAGCATAAATAGAGCATATATAGCATATATAGAGCATGTTAAAGAGCATCATTCAAAAAAAACAAATGCTCATCTTTTATATGGACTTTGACCTAAATGCTTCTTTGGTTTGACCATCACCAGTCAAATCAATATTTGATGGGGTTTTTCACACAAAGTTCCTGCAAATTATTTTAAAATTTACTTTTTGCAATTTAGTCACAAAGCATTATAATGTTGGCTTATGATGCAATGAGAATCCTCCTCAAGATTCCTAGAGGTGGAAGTGCTAGTCAAATGTTTCCTTCTTTTAAGAAACCTAACATTTAAATTTATGCAATGACTTGAAGAATCTTCCAATAGCATTACAGTTGCACTCTTGAATCTCACTGAGTTACTCTCGTTACATTGTCTTGGCTGAGAATGCACTGGCTAAAATGTTTGGGCAGGTTTTTCCCTTTTTAACAAGTGTTTGAATTGTGCTTTTCTTTTATTCTCTTTTATCTGTGAGTTGTATTTTCTTAATGGAATTTTAGTCTGCAAATAAAGTTTGATGATGATGAATGTATTCTTTTTTCTCAAATGTTTTGCAGTCAGAGTATCAGATTATCTTTTTGTCTCTCGTCAGTCGACTCACAACTTAAATCTTATTGGTTTCCAACTCCTCCCAAAGTTGTCTCACGTTACTTGCACCTTTTGACTTTCAGAAACTAAACTGAGAAGCATTCCAGATGTCTGCAAAAATGTGTCCACTTTGATCCCATGGCCCATGATGCTTTGCTGGAAATGGGCAACTAGCTTCCAGTTGAGGGGCAACAAGGCATTTTTAACAGTAAACGAATTAAGTTTTCCAGGGTGACTAATGATCAACATATATGGGAAAATATGCAGAGAAATCCCTGTAAGAATAATTTTACCAATGTCAAGGAAACCAAAACCTTTGAGCAAAAATTTTAAATAAAATTGCCTAAAAATATATAAATATTGACGATAAGCCACTGAGCTAAGCTATAATAATGCTACTTCCATTATCTAAGTAGAAGTTATAAACACATTTTCTCCTACGAGAGAGCTGTCCAAAAATAAAGTGGATAGACAGAACATCTTTTGAGCATCCCATCAACATGAGAGTGAGGCCTTGCAACTCACCTGAGCAAATGGAGAACCCTCAAAAATGTTTTGAAGCATTTTTAAAAATATCTTGTGAACAATGTTTGCAACTTGTCAACAGTTCAGTTATATACTGGCTTAAGCTACAGAAACACAAATTTAATCAATTACGTCATTTCCTTCAGGCTTTTTCATGACTGAACCGCAGGAGGCTTAATTAGAGAATTACTTGGTAAACAAGCATTTCTGTAAACAAAAGGTGAGCTGTGAACACTCTTGCGGCCTGAGTGAAGCACCCTTCACTGGAGTGTTGTTGAGCTGGAGCTAAGAAATTCACTAAGCCTACTTCCTTTTCGAACACTTTAATTTACATTATCTATGCACCTTATTAATTATTTTTTTCTTTTTTTGATGCACATATTCAAAAAAAAAAAAAACTTAAACCTTAAGCTATCCCAGAATGCTATGCTAATTGTGCATGTTCCTTCTGCAAGCAAAAGTCAAATGTAAATATGTGTATGTCGGTTTTTCCTACACACTTGAACCATTACGTCCTGATAAATTATCCACATTTTTTCAGATCTCGTCTTGTTATGGATCGCTGAAACTCAACCCAAAAAACAAACCACAGCTCCATCAGAGAAGACCTGCAGTTAAAGGGCCTCCTGAAGCAGCCTGCTAGGCGTGGCTGTGGAGGAGGTTATCTGAGGCACCAAGTTATCACTCAGCCTGCTCTGGCCTCCATCTCTACTCCCTCCATCATGGCTTCTCCTAACCATGACCAGATGTGCTGCTGGCCTCTCTCCAGCTCAGCACTAAACCATAGAAGGATATAAGAGTTTTTAGAGCCAAAGATATTAACAAAAACAAAAACAAAAAAAAAAAAGAGGAAAAAAAAATCGACCCTAAAACAAAAAGTCTGCTTTTATGAGAGCTCAGTCATTAATGTTAAGGAGAAATCTCACTCAGCACAGGGAAGGAGATAAGCCAGTCTGCTCTTAAACACAGCTGCTGACATGAGTGGCTTAGAGAAAATGAACTTTATTATTATTTCACATTAAGCAATTGAATATGATTCAACTGCCGTCATGGTGTCTGCATATTTTTTACAGATACTGTACTAATATAGCCTAATGTAAGGAAGGTGTATTACTAAAGTCTGAGGTAAAAGCTGGGAAATGCAGAGGTTTAGGTTTTACAGTAGATTTAGATCCATCAGAAGCTGTAGTGGAATGCAAGGGAGTGCTGTTACGCATCTCCACACAGCTTAATGCAATATCAATCATTTATTTAATGCAAGCTGGGTCAACTCATATCTGCAACCAGAACTATGCTTTCCAAGAAGTCATGTAAACAAACCTGGTTTTGTGTTATTAGTTCACGCAGCAAGAGAGGGACAGAACAGCTGGATGCCATGGTATGGTTTTTCAAAAGGTCACTAGTGACAAGGTGACGCCCTCACCAAGAGTCGAGTGATGATTTGAGGTGACATTTGAACGGAGTGTAAGCAGGTGGGTGGACAGAAACTCACCAAGACCATCTGTCTTGGAAAGTTTACAAATCTATTTCCACTCACGCCTCTTTCTACATCTTCCACAACATGCATCGGATAAATCCTGGAGTAAGCGGTGATCAAACTGCAGCAGCACACGATGCACAGGCCCCTGCCTTGTCCAAGCCTCTCTCAGCTCTAACCCTTTTTTTCCCCCGCTGCTGCATCCAGCACACTGACCCAATTCTCACACGCTGCCTCCCAGGATGGAAGAAACACGGACGAAGATGAAGAAGCGAAGAGGAAGACGACACCGTAATGAGACCAAAAGAGTGTGTGGATGGAAAAAGGAAGCAAAAAGTCTGAAATGGGAGGCCAGTTGATGTGTGTGATGTGATCTATTGATCGCAGTGCAGCAGTTTGCTGATGTGCAAGATAGAAGATGCAATGGAGTTGACCAATCTCATTCACTTGTTAGCTGGTAGATGTTCCAAGCAGATAAAAATCTGGATATAAATTAGAGAAAGGAAGCACACATCATCACAGTATCTTTATCCATTCCAGCTTCAGTAACACAGAAGACAATATGTCTCATATCTCATCATCCCAACCTAACTCGAGTAGAGGGGCGGCTCGATGAGCAGGCAGTAGCACAGACACACAAAGTTTTGTTCAGGCAGTGTGACCAGTCAGGGGACATTACAGGTCTTGTGACACCAATTAAAGTGAGGGTCGTTGTGGGGGAGATGAGGACAAGAGAGAGACACACTGTGTTGAGAGGAAATGATGCAACCAAGTACAGAAGACTCGTATATTCTAATTATGTTTGAGTTTGCAATGCTTCATAAAATAATCAAAACGAGAACAGATTCCATCCTGCTTGTAGGAGACAGAGAGTTGAGTTGGATACAATGCATGACCCCCCAGTCCTGGCTGCTGCATAAGCATGGCATTCAACACCCCCGGTTTGTGACCTAAAAGCCACACAGCCAATCAGCAGCCGGGCTGTCGGGACCTTAACAAGTGAGCTCTATTCAGCAGTCATTAATTGGGCAAACGGGCCAAAACCGGCACTGCTGCTGGGTTCAGCAATAGCATCTAATCCACAGCAGTCAATATTTAAGCAAAGTCCAGAACATTCATTTGACTTTGGAGTTTACATTAAATAGTTTTTTCTGAAAATCTGAAGTGTTTTTCCATTTGAAATCTAAACAAATAATATGTTACTCATTGTAGATAGCTTCCTGAAAGCCCTCGCTTTGGAGAAAAAGTGTTTAAATCACATACTACTAATAAACTAACAGATGGTCTGAGCACAGTGGATTGCTGTAGGTGAGTTCGAGGTTATTTACAAATGTAACCAACCATCACCAGCAGCAGCAAAGTAAAGCATTTAGGTGCATCCTAGGATAAAGTCAGGCAAGAATTTCCTCAGTTTTTCCTGTAATATAAAATATATAATGTGAAACTGAAGCTGGTGTTTGGGCTGGCTGTTAGTTCATCAGTCCTGAAGAATGTATAAGCTATTTCTCTGAACAGAGGCTGTTCAGGAAGCCATCTACAATGGGAGAAAGAAAAACACTTCAAATCTGCCAAACTATATCCCTTTAAGAATCACATTGAAGTACTATTACTGTTATCTTTTGCTAATAAGGTTCATGTGTAAAATATTCAGCCAGCTATTTAAAATTCCATCCACATACTGCAACGTGACAGGTGTATATTGATACTTTGACCAATATTGGACTACTGACAATGATCCGAAGCTCATCAGCAAAGTGCTGAAGAAAGTCCTGCTCTGTTCCAACAGGGATGTCTGTGGATGCAGCTGCACAGGAGTCGATGAGGATTAAGCTAAAGTCCCGGCAACATCTTCGACCCCCAATATACTGAGCCGACTAACGCACCTTCACTAATTACTTCCTTTATTTCTATTTGTCATGTATATGTGCAGACTGTTTCATCTTGATTTCTTAAAATTTGAACAAACATTTAAAACATTTAGCCACTACCCTGAGGTAAAAACCAGCCTGGACCAGCAGCATATGGTCCTAGTAGGCATTTAACAGATTGCACAAGGAGTTTCACTCCTTCCCCAGCAGCAGCTCCCACCCTCATGCCCGTCAGGCATAGCTCGCCCCCCGAGGACAACTCTTACACCGAGAGCAGGGGCGAGGCTACTTAGATTGGGAGAGTAAACAAAGGACGAGAGACACTTAGCTGCAGAAATGCTGCTAATTTAGCTTCTTGTAGGAAATGTGTCTTTATAATATCATTAAATGTCAAATTAGGATGGTAAAAAGCCTGTTACAAGTGCAAATTAAATAGAGAAATGATCTATTGTCTGATAATGATTTAGTTAGGATGGAATTAAAAGAAAACGCTGTCAGTTTGATGTATATTTTACATGCTGGATGAACACATGGGGTGTGTGAAAATACTGGTGGGTACAGACTTGGCACACCCCATAGATGCATAGCAGACAAGTCAGCGGGAGTGCTGGCAATTCAAACCTGCATATATATGGTTATACTGCAGAGCAGAGGGAATCTTCTCCACATACCACACACAATTTAAGTTTTTTTTTTTACTGTTATCCTCTTTTTCTTAAATTCCATCTAGTAGGGCTTCTATAACGGTCAGCTGTGTCTCTGATAAGCAGAAGAAGCTCAAAGAGAATGTCTTTGTGTAATGCAAAAACAGCGTGAGACAAGCCATGTGTGTAAGAACGATACTGAGTAATACTTCCATGCAAGCCCTACTCAAACAAGCTCAAAGATACTGACCAGTCGGGCACACGTTGTTCCTAGATACGCTTTATCCACAACAACTGTTCAGAAATCAGTTTGGTGTGTCGAATTGCAATAAATTCATTTCGTAACACATAAGATCCACCGTTCAACAGAAGCTATGGGCAAAAATCTGGTTAAGAAACACGAAGGCTGGAGTAATTACTTTCAAGAATAACTTTAATACACATGCCTGTTCAATCCGTTCATGGACTTTAGCTTTCATACCGATCAGTCAGCTGTCCAAAGTTAAATGAAGTGATTTTAAGAATGCTTTTAAGACCTAACATAATTTTCATTATGGCTGTCTATCAGAAAAAACTGCTGTGCTGTGTTTTCAGAAGCTGACTGTAATCTGGCACCTCTCCAGGGGCGACGGCCGCCCTCCTGACAGAGCAGGCAGGTTGAGAGAGCCAGCAGCACAGCGTGGCAACAAGAATATTGACATGGCAATCGGGAGCCTCAGAGAGCTATTTCATATAAATTTTGTGGACAAAATATGTAAATCTATGGCTAATAAAACAAAGATAAACTTGATGTTTTCGCAGTTATCACATCTAGCAGAAGTAACAACCCACATTAGATAACTCTTTGTGAGAAACGATATCTTCTACAAATGTAGTAAAGCAGGAGTTAAAAAAAAAAAACATTGAGGGCAGAATGGTGTTTTTATATTTGACACCACACCCAGTTTTCAATGTGACTCCTGCAACAGGGGTGCCTTTCATGATGGGGTGCTTTTTTTTTTTTTACGGCAGACTGTTAAAAAATGCTGACCAAAACATTATTCTACATTTAAAAAAATGTTTTTACCAGAGAAAATGGTAGGATCTTATTTTTTGGGCTTTTAAATTTAATTGGTTGAATAGGATATGCTACCTACAAAAACAAAACAAAGAACTTTATGCTTGTAACTGAATTTGTATTGAATATTTTGCTAAACAGCAGCATAGGTAACTGATCCATATCAAACTAAATCCTTTAATTGGTATGAATATTAAACTGATATATTTATAAGTCAAAAAACAAAATTTGGCTTCATAATTGGTTTTTTGACCTTCAGCTCTTGCTGGGGAGGTTTGTAGGCGAGTGTGAAGCAGCTGGGATGAGGACCAGCACTTCCAAATCTGAGGCCATGGTTCTCGACCGGAAAAGGGTGGCTTGCCAACTCTAATTCGAGAGAGAGGTCCTGCCTCAAGTGGAGGAGGTTAAGTATCTCGAGGTCTTGTTCACAATTGAGGGAAGGCGAGTGATTGACAGGCGGATTGGGGCAGTGTCTGCAGTGATAGACGCTGAACTGGTCTGTCGTGGTGAAGAAGGAGCTGAGCCAGAAAGCAAAGCTCTCGATTTACCAGTCGATCTACGTCCCAATCCTCACCTATGGTCATGAGCTGTGGGTAATGACCGAAAGAACGAGATCGCGGATACAAGCGGCCGAAATCAGTTTCCTTTGCAAGGTGCCTGGGCTCAGCCTTAGAGATAGGGTGAGGAGCTCGAACATTCGGGAGAGACTTGGAGTAGAACCGCTGCTCCTCCACATCGAGAGATGGTTTGGGCATCTGGTCTGGATGCCTCCTAGAGGCCTCCTGTCGGCAGGAGGCCCCCGGGTCGACCCAGAACACATTGGAGAAAATACATCTCCAATCTGGCCCAGGAACACCTTGGGATCCTGCCGGAGGAGCTGGTGGAGGTGGTAGGGGAGAAGACGGTTTGGGATTCCCTACTTTGGATGCTGTCTCCACAATCCAGACCCAGACAGGCAGAAGAAGGCAAGGTGAGGCAAATTGGTCACCTGATGCCTTGATTTATTGGGAATCTGCATCAGCAATTGAGAAACTGAAATTTGTCAACTTCTAGTCCCAACACTAACGCTGATTATTCAGCTGATATTGGCCACTTTTTAAATGATCATTTATCAACAACATCTGTACATACTTAGCTGATTACCATGCAAAAGAAAAACATGCAGTGAGAAT
Source organism: Callopanchax toddi (assembly GCA_006937965.1). Taxonomy (NCBI): domain Eukaryota; kingdom Metazoa; phylum Chordata; class Actinopteri; order Cyprinodontiformes; family Nothobranchiidae; genus Callopanchax; species Callopanchax toddi. The sequence continues at coordinate 2,995,515 of SSNR01000057.1, read as the reverse complement.
GCTCCTTCTTGATAACTATTTTGTGCCCAAGTTCTCCTACATGTTGTTAAATTAATGCTTCTTTAAGTTAAACAATTATGTCAGATGAAATAACTAATCTGCTCAACAAAAAATTTGCATTGGCCATTCAAAAAAAAAAAAACAAAAAAAAACATCAGTTCACCTTAATCTTGGAACACAAAAAACATTATAGAAAATGGAAATGATCTGATCAAAACTTTAGTAAACACATCTACATTTGTGTTCAAAACACACAAAAACAGTAGATTTTCTCATTTCACCACTAGTGTTTGAAAATTAACAATTAGGACATCAGGTTATAAAATTTAAAAACACTTAAAAGGTTTAATAACACAAAAAAAGCACTTAAAAGAACAATCGATATTGACAACAATTTGCAAAACAAACATTTTCTATTTGAGATCAGATGTTCTACTCTTAGAGGTTAATTTAAATAACAAAAAAAATCTCAAAGGGAAATGTGTCAGAGGAATCAAAAGTCACCAAATATCAAGAGTGTGGAAAACCTTGGTCGCATTGTGTTATCTGAAAACGGGGTTTGCAAACTGTGACCAAGCACTGGACAAAGCAGAAAAGGCCTCAGAGGGAGACGAAACTCCTCCCCGTTTCAGTTAGGAGGGAGGCTGTTGTGATTATTCAGTCGGTTGGACTTTGAAACCCTGCAGACAAACACCTCCTTTCTGTGGATCCAAGTGACTGACAGAATGAGAGACCCAAGCGAGTGCAGACAAACCGAGCTTTGTGAGAAGCAGCGGGCCGGTTCTGTCTGGAACTGGACAGCTGCTCTTCTATCAGTTGCAGCCCTCCCAGCACAACCACCACCACCCCTTCTCTCCAGCCCCGCTTTTGAACATGCTCACGGTCCACATCAGGGTTAACAGCGCCGGACTGATGGACAGCCGATTGACGGGAAGCCACTGCTGCAAAGCTTCAACACTTGGCAGTGACTTTGTTGGAGACAGTTTTTATCTCATGCAGGCTACTACGTCTTTGTGTCAACTGCAAGCTAATCTGGGCTCTTCTATGAGCTCTATTCTCACATGGCAGCATTTCCAAATAGAATTAGCACTGAACAGTGAATGGGGAAGAGATTAAAAGGGACAAAAAGAGGGAGAAGCTGTAATTCTTTGTCCCTTACGCCCAATTTAAACCCATCTGGTGGGAAGATAGCATGTAAGCATCCCAGTTTGAAGTAGGGATGTCCCGATACAACTTTTTCACTTCCGATACGATACCGATATTGCAGCCTTCAGTATTGACCGATACCGATATCAGTCCGAAAAAAATTACCCACTGCTTCAATTTGAGTGTTCAGAGTTTCATACACTGCCCAAAAGAATGAGATCATTGCTCTTAGTGACAAAAAAAAAAAACAGTACAAACAAAATAAACATAACTTTAATAACAAGCCGAAAACAAATAATAGTTGGTTAACTAAAAGGATGACTATAATTCCTGCTTTTAATACAGACTGCTGATATCTGAGATTTTTGATGAAGTCCGATATAATCCGATATCGTATTTTTGGAGTCGATATCCGATATTCCGATATCGATATCGGGACATCCCTAGTTTGAAGAGCTGATTTCAGGTGACATGAGGTTCTTATGTGTTTTGAGGCAGGGGGGGAAATGCTGGGAGGTTATTGTGCCAGAGGGGACTGAATGCAGGTCACTGGAGCAATGTAGGCTGCTGGAATTAATCGCTCAGCTTAGTTTGCCACATTTATTTTTCCTTCCAAATTCTTAAGATTATTAACAATCAATGCCATGCATGGTCAACTTGATTTTTGTGCAGCTAAATGTCATTTCATTTAAAAAATGTAGCTTCCACTAATGAGTAAACTCCAAGAAAAACATAAGAGCGTATGGGACACATCTTTCTGTCCGTTTCCCCTCCTTGGACATGTCTTTCAACAGTAGCAATGTTCATTTTAAGCAGGGAAATGTGACACCAAGAGCAGATGGTCCAGAAAGCAGGATTCCCATTCACTGAACTGGAAAAAGAAGCCCTGATTTAAGCATGATATGAAATTGGGTTTTGTCCTAAACTATTGAAAAGGAAGGAGCTCCAGAGGCCAGAAGGATTCATTTTGGGACTGATGGTGTTTCTCCACCCATGCTTGTCCCTCTCATCTACTCTTCAGTAAACCCAGGTGATGCAACATAGGTGATGCATCAGACTGTAAATGGTCTGATTCAAACATTAGCTCAACTGGTAACAATAACACCAAGCTTCTGTCTGGATGAAACCATTCCAACAAACTCTTCTATGCGTTTCCTTTAAAATAAACCTGCATCAAAAGGCCATAAACTCTTTAGGTTACTGTCATTCCTCATGCTATTAGGATTATAAAGGGAAAAAATACAAATAGTGTTTTGCTTCCACTGTGAAAACAAGACAGGCCATGTACTGCGCCTCCAACCAACCTTGTATACTTGTCCATAGGTGCCATTTCCAACTACCTCCACCAGCTCAAATATCCCAGCTGGATCCTGAAAAGAAAAAAAACAAAACGATTAAGTAAAAAGTCCAGTTACATCTTTGAAAAATACATCAACATTGACCACTGCAAGCCAGCTGTTGCGCCCTGATCTCCCATACATGCCAAATGCATCTCGAACAAAGGAAAAGCAGACACTGGCAACACCTCGCTGTGCCTCAGCGGTCATTTTCACCACTTCATTTCTACCGAGAAGATACACTAAAAAACAGGCTGAAAGTTGCTAACATTAGCCAGTCTAAGAGGAGGTCCGTTTTACCGAGGAATGTTCGATAAAATACGGCAAAAGGGCAGAAAAACATCGGCTCGGGTCGGCAGCACTCACCCGCAATGAAGCCAAGTCTATGTCTACTAGACTTTTAGCTGGAGAGTCGTTCGCCATCTTTTAGATAAAAGCCGGACTTTTCTTCGACTTTTCGAAAAATGGCCGCTGTATCATTTGCGTGAGTTTCGGATGATGAATTCAGTGCAGGGCGCCGGGTATTCCTCTCCACGGAATCCGCTCTTCGGCAGTGAACGAACGGGTCTAGCTACTCCATGTTGAGGTGGCAGCAGGCTCCCTGTTCGCTCTCTCTCTCTCTCTCACTTCTTCCACTGACGACAAGGTAACGGTAAATCTCAAGCTTCCGGTTTGTATTTTCAACATAAAAGTTTCCTATCAAATTCCTCCAAACTAAAGCCACACATCTATTGTGCAACAAATAATTATAGTGATTAATTAAAATCAATTATCCACGTTTTGGTTGCGTTTGTTGTTTCTCTTTAAATGTATTTAGCATTTCAATTGATATGTTTTGTATCTGATGGAATAAATTGTGTCTTAATATGTTTATTGGTAGTCAGTTTAGTAATTTTGCTAAATAAAGCTATAGCATACATGTTTTTAAAAAAGTCACATCTTAAAGCAATTTTGGTGGTGTTTTGCATAATTTTTATATTATATTGTTCCCCCAAATTAATTTTATGTCACATAATTCATGCATTTTTGATGCCACATTTCTTATTGTTGTCTTGAATTTATATTTTTTACATTTATTTGTGGACGCTTGTAGCTTATTTTTAGAGATGCACAAATTCTTGTTTTGAGGGCCCAAAAAAAAACAATTGACAATTTTTGTACAGCTCTGTTTTTTCTGTCTGATTAACTTGAAAATTATGATTCTTCAAGTAACAATGTGGAAATGAAAGTTTTTTTCCCTGCTAGTGTGAATTTGTACTTCGCAATAGTGAGTTCACAGATTTAAAATAAAAATCTAGTTTTAGAATACATTCAGCAGCTCATCGTAAGTGATATTGGTTAAAAAATATTCTGTTTAGTGTCACGCATTTTCTCTATTTTGTGGTCATTTTTTAATATTTTTAGCGTTTTTCCATCTTTTCATTTCTTTTGGAGTGGTACAATTTTTTGCATCTTATTTTGTACATTACACGTATCAAAGTTGGGTTTATTCTAATATATTTTATGATAACATCTCTTGCAAAATATAAACAAGAGTGACCATATCCACTTTTATGCTGAAAGTATAACTCTCGCAGTACTCCTTACTTCCTGTCTGCTTCTGTCTCGCTTTACAAAGCTTTAACTGAAAGCTCCACAAACACAGGAAGCCGGTCGGTTACACACAGGGAGATAGGGCTGGGTCTCTAAAGCCAGAGATGATAACACACAATCCCACCTAACCCCCATCACCATGCGCAGTGTGTACACTATGCACACAGTAGGTAGGCAGGTGGGATGGGGGCAGACAGGACCCCCTCCTCCCCATCACACAGCATCCATATGGACATGCTGAAATCTCAAGTGTCAATATTGATAATAATGGGTGTGGCAGGTGAGCAGCCAAGGAGTGATGTTTGTGAGAGGTCTAGGAACAAACAGATAACAGCTTCCTCAGTTGTGCATTGAGTGTGTGTGCAGAAGTGATGCAGGGTCCTCCTGGGAGATCTTAATAATAAAACAGGACAGAGTTACAGCTTTTACATCCCAGGGTTTCAGATCAATACAAAGGGTACAGGGTCCTTAAAGCCCTGTCAGCTGTGCTCAACTCCTAAAGCCATTCCCATTCAGTCTATTCACCCATTCACAACATAACTATCTTTTTTCTTCAAACAGATTTATCTTTTATGATATTCAACACACAGTCATGACTTGGATATTCCCTGAAAATACCCCCCCAGAAAAGGAGGAGGCAGGATGTCAGTTAGTTAAACAAACTTTAACCCAACATGCAAATGAAAAGAGGATGAACAGGCCAGGAAGCAGGAGATAAGAAATAGTGGGGGCAGGGGGGGACATATATACAGCTTAAAATCCTAAAAGCATTAAATAATTTAAAAAATCAAAACCAAAGCTCTGTAAAATTGAGTTAAACCTGCAAAATAAACCAGGATGTTTGACGCTGATGATGCAAACCGTGCTCAACTTCTGCACCTTGTGTTGTGTTTACTGCAAACATTTGCAGACAATGTGTTTGTTTTGCCCTTATAGTTTCAGTTATAAACGTTAGTGCAACAATCCAGCATGGAGGCATCTGGGTCAAGGGTTCAGCAAGGCTGTTTTCACAAAAAATTCTCATTTTTAACATATTATCGCCACCTTGTGGTTGTTTAATATTACTGCGGTCTGGGACATCAACAAAGTAACTCTTTTTTTTTTTTTTTTATTGTAGCAAATTATTTCTTAGATTAGTATATTTCTTTTAGCTGGAACATGTGACCAAAGATTGGTAATTTAACTTTGAAGTGGTCAAATTTTTCCACAATATTTAATTTATTGCACTTTACCCATTTATTGTCAAATTTTCTGCAGACCAATATTGCCCTCTAAATTTTTATCATCTTCCTTTTGACCAACTTCTTGAAAATAAGTCCACCGACCATATCTTAAAGCAGACATAACAGCAGATACTACACATATACAGAGTTGTTCTTTACACACAGATACTAGGAGGGTTCACATCTGCAAAACACAGATAGAACTCTATAAACAAATAAGACACACTCGTTTAAAGACACTGAGATGTGGTTTTTGTCACATTTTACAAATTTCCTCAGTCTAGGTATGAAACCTATCCGGAATATTGTTGCAGAAAAGGTGCAGAGCAAAATCCCCAATCAAAATAATCTGGAAAATGTTTTTAATTGTTGCAATAAAAACCTTGCACTTCTTACAAATTAAGGCCGTTATTAAGGGGGGATTAGCCCCCAATAAATCTTAACAAAAAACATTTCATCGCAGCAAAAATAACTTTTTAGTAAACCACACAAAAACAGCAATTTACATTTATTTATATTTGTGTTATTCTTTCAAACAGCTAGGAGGCGGTGCTGTCCATCTTACAACTCCAAGTTATTATAAATAGCAACATGTAATATATAAATGTCATTAAGAAAATTTACATCCTACATTTCTGGTAGAAAAATTGACCGTTGAAAATTCAGTGACATGTTTCCATCAGTAGCATCTTTAGCTTTTAGTAACGGAAGATCCAGAAGAACAGGCTACAGTCTGCATCAGGTTTTGACCTCATTGGTTTACCACTATATCTGAGACAATAATGTACCTTTTATGAAGCAAAAAATAAAAAGTCAATGCAGCTCTTTGAAAAATGTTTTGTTCATATTGTAACCATTATAACAGGTGGTCCATTCAGTGCAATATGATAGCTATATCATACAAGTTTATGGGCCTGTGTCCTAGAATTACAGAGTACACTTAATGATGCTAACAGAATACATAGAAGATGGTCAATGTTGATTTATGCTCGCTTAATATTTATATTTCCTTCAGTTTCATTTAGAAAAATAATTCTGCAGCTTCTTCCTACTGAAAAAAAACTTAAATGTGAGATTGTTAGCAGCATTTAGGAGCCAACAGAAACAGTCAGTCATTTAAAAAAAAAGTGCAGACATTAAAATGTGATCCCGATTTAGACAAAACATCATAAACCCAAGTACTTCATATGAAAATATGCCTGTTTAGTTTATGTTAAATATTTTATTTAAGTAGAAAGTTCGGGGTGGGGTAGCCAAACATGAGGAAATCACCCTGGTAACGTGTGAAGAGACGTTTGATGTCTCGTCTGCCGATGCCGGAGAAGTAATGCTCCACCTTGGTCCTGTTATAGCGAGTTATTCCTGGAGGAATAGCTGGATAAGACACCAGCTGGTTGATCCCTGCTGCTTTGAGGATGTAGGGAGCATCCTGCTCCAGAGTCTCGTGGTGCCCGACCGCACTGTAGTGTATTTCACAAGGCGCGCACAGCTCAGCGTAGGTCACCCAGTGGATGATGTGCTCACCAAACTGCCGGTCCATGCGCCGGCGGCCTTCTGCATCACCGAGGTAACGGACAAAGTCCTCAAAATGCAGACCTGAGGCAGAGATGTCACTTTCACGGTGGCTCTTGCGATATTTTCGGATAATAGCCGGAGCAATGTCGTGCTTGTACCAAGGCTCAAAGCGGGGGTTCTTTACAAACTTGTCCTTGAAAGCAGAAATCAGTCGCTCAAAGGGATCTCTCACGATGAAAAACTTAAAGTAGGAGTTTAATCTGTCGAGGCACACAGCGAAAATTTACGAGTAAACCATCATTCCTCACAATGGATTGTATTATAGCTTTTGTTTGTAGCTAAATTTCTCTTTGAATGTGCTACTTTTATAGTTGAATAATGTTCAAACAGAACATTGAACCAACCTGTGAGTTACTTCCTGTGGGGTGAATGAGGAGAGGCGTGGCAGACCATTATTCTCATGGTCATGGACCAGGTTTTCAGGGATCTCCTCCACACTTGTAAAAGCTCCTGTCAGCATCAACAAAGATCAACATATTTGACTAAACAGAGTCTTTTTTATTTAAAAACATGATTTATCCAAGAATGTACTTTTCCCCCCTCAAAAACTAGAGATTATCCACATACTCACCATTGAGCACAATGAGGACCTTCTTCCACTGTGTATTGCCCACTTTAGGTGTCTGGCAGAATAAGATCTTGTGCTTGTCACACACAAAAATCCGATTGAGGACAAACTTGTTAATGGAGACATGAGTTAAATTCCTCAAACTGCTGTTTTTGCACACAGTAGACAGCAGGTTCAGTCGCTTCTCTGTAACAGCCTGCCAATCTGACATTGTAGGTGCTGCTGAGGCCTGAGACGCACACAAACAGACTTTAAAACAACATTTTCTGTTAAGATTGGAAGAAATCAATAAAGTAAATACTCACCTCATGTGATGGAGTTGGCGCTTGTTTTTCTGGGCTGGACACAAACATTTGTTTCACTGGTTTGGTGCCTGACGTTGTTGGATTCTGACCATATCTTTCTACATAATCTGGGAACACATGAAGCACATGTTTGCAAGATTATAGTCTTGCAATTAATCTACTCCAAGGTCTGGAAACAGGTCAATTAATTGGAACTAGAGTCAAATATTTAAAACTCTTAAGTCTCCTGCAGTCAATACGTTTAACTTTGAGACTTTTTTTTTATCACTTCAAGATTCAAAATAAAAGCATTTCAAGCACAAGCCATTTCTTAGAACTCCACATTTATCACTAAAACTGGCAAATTAATTAAAAATACACCAAGAAACAGCTTTGTTTTTGTTACCATCTCCACTTCTGAAGCTCATAAACTTGCTAACAAACATCAGGATGAGCAAGACCCAGCCGCAAGCCCCAAGGAGCAGCCAGTGATGCCGCATGGTTTCCGCCTCACAGGTCCACGTCTGTCCATGGAAAACCTGAGTAAAACTCGTACCTGCACAGGTGATTAAGCAGCGTCAACATAACACAAAACATCCATTTGTCTGGGCTACCTGCAGTTAGCGAAAAGCTCAAAGCTAAACGGACCATACACGTTTATTACTTTTCAGTTTATTTAAGATTTATGGCAGCCAATTCAAATAAGAAAGCTAATTTGAATATTATCTCCGTGGTTAGATATCTTATCAGTTAGCTAGCCACGCCTGTACCTCCATAATAACGAGAAAACACGTTATTTTTTTCTCAATAAGGCACATACTAGCCTAACAAATAAGACACAGCCACAAATAAATATTTATCTTACCGTGTGGGTGATTAGAACAACTTCATAGCTGCGCAAACTGTGGAGTAAATAGCTGAACATCGAAACTGATGCGTCCGCTATTTACAACATCTGACTAATAAAACAAGCAGCTCCCCCTAGCGGCAGCGCTGTGCCAACGCACGCTCTTTTTTGGCGAGCCAGCGGGCAGTGATGTCACTTCCTGTACTTTCCGGAAATTAGGCCACTGCTGCTATTTGGGAACGCATCTTTTTTATTAGCTGCTGTATCATTTTGGTACAGTCCAGCAGAAATTGTTGCTTTATGTATGATTTGAATGCTATACAAGACATGTCAAACCACGTAATTAAAATTACATGAAATAAATGTCACCTTACTTCTATATTTGATGCAAGTCTTTTAAATTAGCTATTAATCAGTTGCAATGAATCCAACCCAAGCGTCATATAATCAGCACTTTTCAAGTTGCCAGATATTTTAGAGACCCCCTGAATACTTGGGTAAATCCTTTTATTTGGTTATATTTTACTTCTCTAGAACCAAACTTTCATGCAATCTGAAGGGTTTTCCCCTTTCAACCTTTCACTTTAGGCTGCTTTGCCATTTTCAGTTCAGTGCCTGACCTTTTAGAATTAATGGTTTTCTGTTATTGTGCTAAGGTTTAAAACACCAATAATTTTTTTAAATGCTTCCAAGGACTGTTTCCTTCCTCTCCCCCACCCCCAATTTTTCAGTTGAATACACACAGCACACAAACTTATCTGGAAGTTAACCTTTAGGGAAAAGTATCAGTAAAAAACCTGAGAGATGATCATCCTTGAATTCTATTGTTTAAGTTACTCTGTGAAAGGGTTAGGGTTAGATTAGAGCTGAAACAGTTAAAGTTATTTCCAGTTTTCATAAATTCAATCAAAATGTTTTTGTAACGACCAGCTTATAACAAATATCTAATTTAAAACAGGTCCTTTGTTGAATTCGTCTTGTCAACATACTTCATCTCTGGAGTTTGAGCTCTTTTAATGTTAGAATGATTCATTAGGGCCATCATTGTTAAACATCCAAGATATTCTAAGAAACTGAAAACAGGACTTTGAGGAAGTACATTTTCCTAACATGAATGTTATCATAACCACAATAAAAGTCACTTTGGTTAATTATTGGTGTGTTATTTGTTCATATTACAAACTAAATCAAAAATTAGATAAACAGCACTTCCTTTTTGTTATTTAATGGGCAAACCCATCTACTCGACTCTACTTTGGAGTTAATCACACTTACCATCTTTCCTTGAATATATTCCAAAATAAGCATTTGAGTATGTACCAACAAAAAGACAAAAAACAAAGAGCTGATTTTATTTTTTTATTCCACTCGCAGAGGGGACAAATTTAGTTTTCATCAACATTGACAGTCTGCAGACCTGTAGAAAGAAGAAAAAAAAACAGGAATTAATTTAATGAAAATAATAGTCTTGCTCTTACAAAAACTGAAACCAGTGAGCTGCCCATTTACCTTTGCATGTGGTGACAGGAACATATGTGACCAGGGTGTACAGTTTGTTGGGGGAATCTTCATCCTCGTTACGTTTCCTGGACAGTCGTACACGCATCCTGTACGGCACGTTCCTGTTCAACACAAGTTACAGATAAGTCATAAATAAACACGTGGGTGGACGTTCACCACAAAAGGATTCAAATTTTAAGAAAACCCTCACGTTCAGATGCAAAAAAAAAAAAAAGAAGTAAGTCCACACTAACATGTATTCAAGATTAAAAACAGAAAATCTGACACACAGATATGTAGTCTGGGAGTGCATTGTTTTTATCTTATTAATTTTTTTATTGCTATCAGAACTGACAACACCTCACTAAAAAAAAATCCTAGCTATAATTTCATAAATCGGAAACTTTTAGAAGACATTAAAAATTTTGCCTGAATTTTTTCCAATATTTAGCTAATCAAATTTTTGTTAAAACCAAGTTATTTTTGTTAGAACTGCACAACACTTTTTTTTAGTCAGTGCTAAGAAGTCCTCATCAAAACAAATTTAAGCAGACTGCAGTCACTAATTCAAAGTGCTACACTTTTAATTACTGAGCAAAAAGGCAGTATACACACACACAAAAAAGATTTGAGCAACAATCTTTTAAAAATGTATAAAGTTCTGTAATCCTAGTCCACAGAGGCTCACTGCAGGCCCTTTTCCAGAATTGGCAGCATGAAATCAGCCATCATCATCTGACCTGATGCCCTTGCTCCACACTGCCTTGTTGAGACGAGTGTCAATGCGAACGTCAGGAGTTCCCATCTCCTTCACGGCGAACTTGCGGATCTCCTTGATGGCACGGGGAGCCCTCTTCTTGAAACCCCTGTCAAAAAATAAATAAATAAATCATTGAATTCTAAAGTAAACAAATTTATCCCAATAATCGCACCCCAAACCAGCAAAAACAATGTGCAGCTTGGGTGTTACTATATTGAAATCTTTTGGATAAACAATTTCAGGATGCTGGTTAAATTCTCTGAAACGTGATTTTGAGTAGAGAAGCAACTACTACAGATGCTTGTTGAATAACAAAGAATGAGTTAGAACTTGTTTGCACATCAACTCAATATTTGCTCCAAATACTCACAATTTCAGAAAAGGGTCAACAAATGAGTTTTGTCATCATTCTTAAAGATTCTGATTAGTTTGAAATCAGTTTCTCTTCAATAACTCTGTTCAAAAAACAGTCATTCAATTTTTGCACCACATAAGCTCAACTGCTGCCAACTGACAAATCTATCTGCAAATGTATGTAATCTGTAATCTCAAATGTGTCATCATTCTGAAGTTTTGCGTTTACATTTCAATCCTAAAAAATTTTCTGATTGGACAAAGTTTATACACTGGTAATTTGGGGGCCTTAATTGAAATTGACTTTCATGCTTTATAATCAAATACAAAAACAGAAAACTGACGCAACAGAAGAAATTACATGTAGCTAAAATATGCTCATTATTTTGATATAATGGATGACAAAGTAGAAGAACACAGCTACTAAATATTACTTAAAAGGACATATTTGCTCACTTTCATTGTAGGGACATTTCAAACTGCACAAACCAAACAAGATGCATAATGTGTGTAAAACTAGATATGCAACTATGAAATTTTACACAACAAATTACTTAATTTACTCTGTTGAAAGTTTACAGCAATCCCTGAAGGAAAATTGTTCATAAAGCTGTTGCAGCTTTCATAGCTAAGGATCTTATTTAGAAGTCTGGGTTTCACCAGCTGGTGCACCTACTAGAGCAGAAACTAATCACAAAATTCTGTCAGGGTAAAACTCAACGTGAATCATTCAAGTAAACAATCTAAAAGACTTGAGCCCCAGCCTTACAAAATACCAAAAGTTGTATAACACTGAACCCCATATTGTATGATTTCTGTTTGTTATTGGTAGGATTTTTTAAAATTAATTTCAGACTTGTGGTAAGTATTTTACAGTCAGAGATAAAGTCAACATAAATTCTGCTACTTTACACAAAGACTTCTGTCCTAAATATTATGGAAAACATACATATTTTTACACATAAATCAATACACTGTGTCTATCATTTTACATCTTAACCGGTGCAGTTAATATTTAGAAGTCTATTTTATCTTCATGTTTACGAATTCTCCTTCAGTGATTCCCTGACCAATCACAATCAAGAATCAATGAAAACTAAAGATGACAAATCATGAGCTTTCCAAACAATCAATTGCATCTCTAAATCTGTTGTACCAATCCAGAATCTGCAGTTAACATTAAGAAAATTAAAGTTGAAACATAAATTAGCTGAGACGTGTCTGTATGGAGATAGATGATGCATGTATTGACAATGTTCCTGCAGAACTCACACTCCATGGATGCGCTTGTGGATGTTGATGGTGTACTCTCTAGTCACCACCTCGTTGATGGCTGAACGCCCCTTCTTTTTCTCTCCTTTCTTGGTTGGGGCCATCTGAAATCATGCGAAAAACTAATTTAAGTACAAATTAACTCCACAACATGCAGGAGGAAACTGAAATGGGCGATTTCAGCTCAATGAGCTTCGCATCTCCAAATGAAAGGCTCACGTTAGCATAAAATTAGCTTTCACCAACATTAATAAGTTTACGTTCAGGTTACAGCGTAACAAATACACAATTACTAGAAACAATACTATTTCCTGACGTCAGTGCCTAGCTTAATAATTATAGTGAACATTTCAGACACACAAAGCCAGTGTGACAGCACTAATAGATTAGGAAAACGAGCTCAGATGAGCAGTGCTATCGGGAGTCTGCCGAACCACTGGAGTACTTTGTTTTAACTGTTAAAAATGACGTTTAATTGCCTCAAAAACACACATCAGACAAGGTAAAGCGTTTATGTAATGATATAGATGCATTATACGATCAGATGTGCCTTTAATAAGTCAGGATGGCAATAGATTGAGGATTTTTTTCACGCTGAGAATAACACTCACCTCGGCTCGTAGCTGAGGCGGAAGTCGGAAGGACGGACCTAAAGGAGAGGATTCTGGGTAAAGGAAATCAATCCGTTTGCTAAATACGTCTACTAACAACAAATACACGAGTGAGAGTTCCGAGTTTGGAAATGTAAAAACGTCAATAAAAACAAAAAATAGAGATTGAAAAAAACACTTTGGGTGTTAGTTTTGTCATAGGAATAAACCAGTTTTGACCGGTTCATTTAATTATCATGATATTACTTTACGATTAAATATTTTTACAATAAAAATGCTTCGTAATTAGGCTAAGTTGTAACACACTATGATTTTAACAAACTTTTACATTAGAAAACATCTTTCATACAAGCTCACTATTTAGTAAAATCAAATACCATTATTTTCCTGGTAAATTCATATTTTTGCTGAATGCTCTGTTGATTTAATTTCTCATTGTTGTCTCTTGACTTTAAAAATGATGAAAATGTTCTTTACAAATCCTTACTGTTGATAACCTGAGCAATTTTAAAACAGAATAATGATGTAAGAAATTTAAAGACATTATAATGCTAATTTTTTCTAATAAAATAATGGTTTAATAATGTATTTACAGCTTCATAACAGATAATTAACTATAATTGTGCTGTTTTTGTAGTGTGTTCTTGTTACACTAAGTTGGTATTGATATGAGGTCTGCAACAGGAATATTGTAATGAGAAAAATATCTAAATGTTTACAAGAACTGTAAAACTGAAGAGGACTTTTTTAATATGGAGCTTACATCTGCGGTTTGTAAGGACAAAATTAAAACTTTATAATTTTATATAAACTGTCTTCTTTTGTTTCAGAAAATCAAAAGAATGATTTGTCAAAATGGCACAATTTTACAACAGGTATTCTTGTCTAATTCAGACTACCTGAACATGCTGAAGTTTGCTTATACAAAAATGTCACTAAGGTTTTACGAATGTTTATTTTACAGTAGAAAAAAAATCAAATGAACCAGAAATGATAACTCACACATTCTGAAGTGAAATCTGCACAAACAAGAACCTAGAAAAGTGTTTTAACATTTCATATTTTAGGTCAGAATATCCAATAGTTGGCTGTTTCAGATAAAGATCTGTTCTTGTCTTTATGTTTTTAAACTTTATGTCACAGTTGCCTGATAGGAGGGTGCAGGGAGTCTCGTTGAATCCAGGGACTTCTTCTTTGATAGTGTGTCCAAGCATTGACTTACACTAATAAAAGCCAGCAGCTAACCAGAAACAAGAAGTTCAGATTCACTTTTATCCGAGTGTCTTTTCTATCAGGAACATTTTGATTCCTTTTATTTGGGCTGACGAGGACAGAAACTCCACAGGGCAGTGTTTATGTTCTGATAGTCTTCAGCTCCCGTCAAGGAGACACTGCCAAACCATTCAGACGAGTTACAGAAACCACAGAACATCAATATCTGTACAGACAAGGAGCTGAAACAAATGACAGTCACAGAATAGTTTGGCAGTGTTTTTGTTCATTCAAGTCTGCAGGGTGTCTTGGTTGATGTGGGTCAGTACTCTCTTCTCATGTAAACATAACTCCATCGACAGTCCCATCATTTCATACAAAGAACCATAACAAAAAAAAAACATCTAATCATTTTAATGCACATTTTTAGTACAAGATACAAACCAGTCATTTGTTTGGGTTAGTTTGATGAAACAAGTAAAAATCTGCACGATGATGCACAAAAACATGAAATCAGTTAGGTGTTTTATAAATGGTACGATACACAGTTCCATAGGCTCAAATGTTCAGTTTAGTCTATGATGGAGCACCTGCAGATGACTTAAAACGTACAGAAAAACAAAGATTCACAAATCCTGCAGCTTTGCTTTATTTCCACTGGACTAAAAAGGCTTTTATGAAAATGAAAAGTAGCAGAGAGTAAAGTTAAGAAGAACAAAAAAGCTTAAAAGCATTCACTTTCGTGTGATTTACTCTCAGGACACACACACTTCTGGTTGTGCAGTACTTAGCTTACTACTATTAGCTTCAGCTGCTGGAGCTGAGCCGCTATCGGATCTTTCTGGGGCAGAGTTCTGGCCCGACACGGTCCTTCTGAAGAGGCGGATGCTCATCTGTAGCAGCTCGTTGTCAACTAAAGGCGTAGTGGGGTACTGCTTTGTTTGGCCCTACAGAAAGAAAGAAATAGATTTTAATAACTTGTCATAAAATATTTAGACTCATTTAGGTCAATAAATGCATCTTTACCTTCTCGTTTTTTAACAGCTGCCGGCGGATGGCGAAGTCCCTGCGAGCACACAGGGCTTTGCAGCAGGGCCCGAGGTTGCTCAGTAAACCTGCCCTCTCCACCCGCCTGTTCAGCGCCGCCATGTTCAGGGCGCCTAGGTCGTGCTCAAAGAGTTTATCTGCATCTGGTAGGAGGTACAGACAAGGTTTTAGACTAAAACAAACAGTTCTTTATAGCCTTTTTGTTTGTTTTAATCCCAAACTTTAGTTGTTTTCTAAAATTTGTATCGTTACACAGAACATATGAGAATGTTGTCTGACAGTAATGGAGCACTAAATACTTTTGCAGAAATAATTTTTTGTAATCAAATGGTTTCAGCTCTATTTGTGGGTTCTGTCGTTTGTCTGAAAACCTTAAAACTCACCTTTTGGGTCGTCCAGCTCAGACTTGCACACCTCTTTGACCTGTTCCATGAGTTCAGGGCCTGCGAGTCTCTTGGAGACGCCCGCCCGTAGCAGCACGGCCCCCGGGGTGAAGCGGAGCAGGGCTGCGCCTGCTGCTCGCGGTTCTGGTTTCTGTTTGGGCATCAGGCTGGACCAGTCCACGTCAATCACATCCAGCGGACCTGTCAACACATGGAACACTTCAACTAATTGAACTTTTATAAGAAACGGTGAAGGAATAAATTATACAAGAAGAAACAAATGTTTTCCAAAATAAAGAAGGTAATTAAACACACCTGTGATTTTTTCCTCCTCTGGCTGATCCTCTTTTTTCTGGCTGTCGGCCAGAATTTCATCCAGCTCATCATCACTGATTGGTTCGTACTCCTCTCCGACAGATGCCACGGACTGCTCGTCTTCTTTCCCATCATCATCTCCTGGAAAACATATTTTATTTACATATATGAAGGAAAAACACAAATAGAAATTAAACGTATGTTTATTCCCTCCTTACCATCAATACTTTCCGTCTTCTCCAGCTCCCGCTGATCTCCCATAACATGGTGACTGTTGCTGGATTTCTCAGACTCTGGAGGAACAAAAGTTTCTGTCGGCAACAGAGTCTCGTAGTCGCCCCTGTCCTGCCTCAGCATCTCTCCTCTCACTTCGCCTCGCATGTCTCCTCGTCCTGGAGCTCTCAGGTCGCCGTGAGGTGGTAGATCCATCATCATCCTCTCTCGTTCTCGCTCTCCGCCTCGGCTGTCTCTGTCCCGCTCCCTCTCTCGCTCCCGTTCGTGTTGTTGGATAAGTCCTTCTGGTAGCAGGCGCTCCCGATCCCTGATGTCCCTTAGGAGAGGCTCTCGACCGGGACGCATAAGCAGGGGCTCCCGCCCTCTGCTCGGCCAATCCCGAGGTTCTGGTTCCCAGTCTCTCTGCTGCTGAATGGGCTGTTGGAGGTGCAGCGGCTGCTGCTGTTGCTGCTGAGGACGGAGGTCTTTTCGCTCTCGCTCAAAAGGCTCCCTTTCTCTCTCCCGTTCTCGACTGTCGTAGGAGCCGGCGCGGGATCTGGCCTGCCTTTCCGAGTCAGGAGAGCTTCGTCTGGAGCTGTGGCTGCGGGAATCTTGTCGATCTATAAAACAAAAATTTAGGTTCTGGTTACAGATGTGTGTTATGTTTTATCACTCCTCAGAAGCAGATCAGAACTCTAAGTACCTGATGAGGTGCTGCGGCTGGGCTCTCCTCTCCTCAGCTGATCAATCCGTGACTTCCTCTCAGCCCCTGGAGGATCGCTCACCATTGGCCTCTCTCGCTCTCTTTCCCTCTCGCGCTCCCTCTCTCTCTCTCGGTCACGAGAGCCAGAAGCCTGCATCCTGCCCCGCCGCGGTCGTGGACCCTGAGGATCCTCAGGGTGGACGGGGTGGCCCGACTCGTCTGAAGGTGATCGCAGGCGTCGAGACGACGTCCGGCTCTGGTTGCTCCCCATGCTGCTGCTGCGCACCTGTTCTGGCGGGGGTTTGCGAAGCAGGGGCTGGGACATGAGAGGCTGTGGCGTCATGGTTTGTAGCAGCAGCGGAGGGTCCTGGGAAAGCAGAGGGGCGATGGGTGGTGGGTTACACCTCTCCCTTTCTCTGCCCAGCCTGTGACCTCCTCCTCTCCTAAGCGGTTCGGCCTGCACCCTCTCAGCAGGAGCCAGAGGAGCCTGCGTTTCCATCGGGCCTCCTCGATCAGTCCCATCGTCTTCATCGTCTGTCCAGTCACTGAAATTATTCCTATGAGAGAACGAGGAAGACTCTGCACTTCCTGCTTCGGGCCTCATTGAGGGCGGTGGTGTCCGAGGACCTCTCTTCTTCTTACTGTGAGGCTGATGGGCCGACACCTCCTCCTCAGAAGCATCCGACTCTCCTCGTGACCGTTTCCGCTTGCGATCATGTGCCTTCTTCTTGATTCCTTTTCTTGGGGAGTGTAAAGGTGGAGGCACCTCTACGGGGGCAGTAGCTGGAGGCTCCGGGTTAAAACGGTCCGCTGCTAAAGCCAAACTACTGGCAGCAGCGACCTCCTCCTCTTTACGACCCTTTTTCAAGCCCTTCCTCTGGGATTTTGCCTTCTTTTTGCCCTCCTCGTGAGCCTGAGAAGAAGCGATCTCTCTGTCTTCGCAGACAGTGACGAGAGGTGCAGGAGGAGGGGGCGGAGTCAACTCTCGCTGGTCCCTGCCTCTGCTGCGAGAGTCAGAGGACACATCTGTGAGATACTCTCCACGCCTGTCTCCTCCTCTGCCTCGATCCGTTCGAGCCTCCAGGTCTTCGTGGCGACCGCGTGCTTCCCGTTTGTCGGCAGCTCCTCTGCGCTCCTCGTCCTTCCAGTGAGCAGCTTTTTCGTTAGAAACAGCATTTCTCGGAGGCGACCTTGACAAGGAATCCTGGGGCCTCACCACCTGGCTCAGCAGACGATGTTTGTCCCCATCTGC
Organism: Callopanchax toddi; assembly: GCA_006937965.1. Lineage (NCBI taxonomy): Eukaryota > Metazoa > Chordata > Actinopteri > Cyprinodontiformes > Nothobranchiidae > Callopanchax > Callopanchax toddi. The sequence continues at coordinate 2,977,320 of SSNR01000057.1, read as the reverse complement.
ACACAAGACAAACATAGAATCTAAAAGTCCTTTCTTTCAGGCTTTTCCAGAAATGTAACATTTTTTGATAGCTTTAAGTATCCTCATTAAACAGGAGTATGTCCTTTGTTTCCTACTGTCAGACGGAGGTGGACACACGGGGCTGGGGAGGAGGGGCTGTGGGTGGAGCTTGGCCAGGCCTCGGCCGGTCGGACGCTCACTTTTGTCCTCGGCGCTATTGTAGCCATCGCTGTCCGCCGGGCTGAAGTCCCGCGCTGCTCGCTTAGGAGAGAGCCTGGGACTCGGGCTGCTCTCCACCCTGAGCCTCTTACGACTGAAGAGAGGAAGAAACGAGAGGGAAAAACTGATTTATAGAAAGAAAACATGGGTTCAGTTTGGAGAAACCACATGTTTGCAAACAACTGCTTTAACTGCAGATTGTAGATTACAAGTCAGACAATCTAGCACCTAAATCTTTTGCAATATTTAACCAAATCAGTCAAATATACTGTACACTCTGCTCCTCTTTTTTTTCCCTCCTCCCAAGCTGAGGTGGAGTGCTTTCCATTTTAAGATGTTTGCCATTTTAAAGCTGCCCACAAACCAGGAGCTTTCTCTGCTTTCCAGATAATAATTCTCCATTCTGTTTTTAAATAACTCCAATTTTGCGCTGAAATCTCCGTTAATCTGTTGTGGAACAGAGAGCTCACTTCAGGGTTCAGCGGTAAGCTCAGTGCTCGCTCCTTTTGGCGTGAAAGAACAACGATCAAAAGAAATGTTAAAACTGATGCCAGTGGCTCACTAGGGTCACCATGGTAACCACAAATTTGTCTCTTAACCCCCTACATCAATGTTCTTAAAGCTTCAGGGTGTGAAAACAGATAACCCTGACTGAGCAGTAATAAAATAACTTCAGTGTTTAAATAAAAGAGGTGCTGAGGACGTACCTCATCTTGTCTCGGACAGACCGCTCGTCCCTGGTGTCGTCTCTCCTCTCACGTCTCTCCTCCCTCCCCCTCTCTCGCTCCTCCCATTCCCGCTGCCTCTCTCTCTCCCTCTGCTCCCTCTCTCTTTCCCTCTCTCGTTCCCTCTCCTTCCTTTCCCTCTCCCGTTCCCTCTCTCGCTCCTCCCTCTCCCGTTCTCTCTCTCGCTCCTCCCTCTCCCGTTCCCTCTCCCTCTCTCGTTCCCTGGCCCGTTCCCTCTCTGCCTCCCTCTCCCTCTCCTTTTCCCTCTCCCTCTCTCGCTCCTTTTCTTTCTCCCTTTCCCGCTCTCTCTCTCTTTCCCTCTCCCTCTCTCTTTCTCTTTCTCTCTCTCGCTCCCGGTCTCGGGCCCTGTCGTCCCGTCTGTCCTCTGCTCTGTCTGTCCTCTTGTCCTCCCGCCTCTCCTCCCTCTCAGACTCCTCTGACCTCCTCTGGTATCTGTTTGGAGAAGCTGCTTTTTGGTCTGAGGAAATAAAGAACCAAACCGATAAGGTTAAAAGAGGAGATGCAGTTTAAATTAGCTGTGAACCAATATTCCACTCAGCTCCGTTCCTAACCTCTTTCCCGGTTGTCTCTGCGATCCCGCTCTCCGTGTCCCACCCTCCTGTCGTAGGAGGAGTCTCTGGCGTGCTGCTCTCTTCTATCGCTCTCGTAGCGATCTCGGTCTGAAGTCCTCTCAGAGCTTCTTTCGGTGGCGCTGCGATCCGTGCTCCTCTCCACGCTGCGTTCCCGGACCGCGCTGCTCCGTGACTCCCAGTTATCGTAGCTGCTCTCCAGTTGGGAACTTCGGGAATTTCTATTTGAGCCTGACGAAAGAAGAAAAAAATTTATGAAATTTATCACATTAAAACTCCACATTTTCTGCTCTTTTTTGGGTCTCACCTTTATCAGGTGGCTCATTAGGGCGTCCTCTTCCTCGTCCATTCCTATCGGCTCTCTCTGTCCGGCTCTCTGTTTTCATTTCCGTTCTCCCCCCATCGTCATGTCCATGACCTCGTCCGTAAATCCTGTCATCCTGAGCAGGATCCTCCTTCCTGTAGGCGTCACTCCTCTCCTTCTCCTTTTCCCTCCCTCTCTCTTTCTCGCGTTCCCGCTCACGATGTTCGAGCGACTCTCGACTGGAGCGCGTCTCTGTTCTGGTCTCTCTCTGGTCCTTCACATCCCTGTTGTCTCGACTGTCCCTCGGGTCTCGAGCTGTTTCTCTTCCTCGGTCACGAGCGTCCCGTCGTTCGCGGACCTCTTTCGTCTCCCGGTCGTCTCGGGATGAGAGAACTTCTAAGTCGTAGTCTTGGTCGTCGCGGATGTTGTCCTTCTCTCGCTTGCTTCGGTTTTCTGTTTGCAGAAGGGAAAAAGTTTATGAAGTAATCAAGTGAAGGCAGCTGACTTTAAATGGAAGTAAACAAAACACTGTAACAAATACCATCTCTGTTGTCATGTCGCCGCTCCTGGGTAGGCGGACTCCTCTCTTTCTCCCCACGACTCCTCTCTCGGCCCCTGGAGTGGCGCCGGTTGGGGCTCGACCTGTCGGACCGCCTGGGAGGCGAGGACACGTCGTGAGAGGCCGGAGGTGACCGAGAGCGCCTGCAGCGTGTAGGTGAGGAGGCAGAAGCCTGAGCTGTGGTACTCCGGTGGTAGATGGGAGAAGAAGAGCGACGTCGTCGAGGCGACGGAGAGTGGCGATGGGCGGAGGAACCCGAGTGGGAGGACGGGGAGTGGTGGCGAGGAGGAGTGGGACTGTGGTGGTGGTGCGGAGGGGAAAGAGACCTGCAGAGACAAAAACAGTCACATTTTTAACATAATTCAACTTCTCCTATTTGCATCACAGCTATAAGGTTTGTTTTCTTAATTTTCAGAGGGAATTTTCAGTTTCAGAGGGAATGCAGGTTTATATCAGTTTTAGACCATATTTCTCTACAGAATCATTATTTTTAACCCGGTTATGAGGAGGTTCCCTCGCTTTTACAAACCTTTGAGGTGGGGAGGGGAGCAAAGACGTTTTATGAGATGAAATTTTGGGAGAGCCGGACTTCTTCCTTGCTACAGGTGATGCACCCCTAGAGGGAGATGACACACTGCCGGAACGCTCCTCCGACGTTACCGCTCGCTTGGCCTTATGGGAACTGTCTGACCGGTCCCTAAAACACAAATATATTTTAAAAAGCTGAGGATCAGAAATATTCATCTGTACAAGTTGATCAACCTAAAGCAAAAAAGACACACAAGAGAGAGGAATTAAATCTACTTAAAAGAAGGTCAAATATTTAAAATAAAAACAGTCAAATCAGGAGTTATTGAGTGATTATAGTTCAGTGGAAGAGTCAGTTAGAGCCAATTCTAGAAGAGCTCAGGAATTGATTTGATGTCTCTGCATAAAGAATTAAAAAGTACAGAGAGTTAAAGGTGAGTTTTCTTCCACAAATTTGGTTCGCACTGTGTCAAAAGTGCATAAAAAGCCAAGTGAGTGATAAACGCCATGCAGCAAAGTTAGTAGAACATCAAAACTCTGTTTGTCTGAGAGTGTTAGAACAAAATCAAGTCTTTTTATAACTCACCTGATAATCTGCCTATATAAATAACCACAAAACAGAATAAAAATAAAGGTTAAAACTTGTGAAATTATGTGACAAAATTCAAATAACAAAAAATAATAAAAATACGGCTACACCATACCTGCGTTTTTCCTTCTTTTCTTTATGTTTCTCAGTATCTCGTCCCCGATCTTTCCCTTCTTTCTGCTTCTCCTCTGCCTTCTCCTTGTTTTTGTGCTTTGCTTTGTGTTTCTTCCCAACAACAGGAATATCCAGAGGGACGGGGGGAGGAGGACTCGGAGTGCGAGGCCCCTTTTTCTTACTGTGGCTTCCTTTTGAAGACCTAAAAAACATGTTATTTTAATTTTATTTCACTCTACAAATCAAGATTATATCTCTATAAGAGATCTAAAAATATAACTCTTCACATAAATTTGGTGGAAATTATTTTAGAGATCATGAAATATTTGCTTTTATTAATCTACAGCCCCTTCCTACCTGGTGGTTTCCAAAACAGCTAAAGCTACTGACGCCTTCTTCTCTTTCTTCCCAGAACCGGATCCTTTGGTTCCACTTTTGTGTTTCGGGGAGCTGCAGGACTTTCTGGATGCCGGTGAATCTTTGGCACCTAGCAGCTCAGGTGAGGCCTGACATATGGAGAGGACAGATTTAATTAATACTCTATTTTCTTGCAGATAACTTCCTAAAAGGATTCCATACAAACACAAAAATCACTCTGAGGTTTAAAGCCTAGTCCACGTTGTCTCGTACCTTTGGCAGTGCAGTGCTTCTGCTTTTTGTTGAAGTCTCCTCTTTCTTAATGACATCATCTCGTTTGTCCAAGTTCTCCTGCTCCAGTTTCATCAGCTCCCGTTGGATTTTCTGGCGCTTCATCTCCAGGGATAACTCGTAGTCAAATTCACCAATATCAGAATCTGATGGTTTAAGGAGTAAGTTACACTTAATAAAGTCAAAAATATTTATCATGCAAACTAGCTGATCATTTGAATCATGTTTCAACATTGAACTCGGAACAAATAGACAAAAACTTGCAGTAATAATCGCATCATTTGTTACTAAAACGTGAACAAAACAAGCGATCGAACCTTCTCGGTTAGCTTCCCACTCTGCGGGTTCTTCTTCACTGGCTGGGGTGCGCTCCTTTGTGATTTTTATGTCTTCCTTCTCTCTGTGTCGACCTCTTGAGGAGTCTCTCTGCTGTAAAAGGATTCATTTCAAGGTCAGTGATGCCATAAACTTTCTTTTTAAGACAACACACTGAAAAAGTGGACGACTCACTCGAACTGTCGGGGATGTGGGCTCGTCTGGGTCTCGTTTCAGGTTTTCCGGGTCAACATCCTGTCGTTTATTTTTCATCCTCTCCCGCAGATCACCTGTGGGCCTCTCGGTTGACCTAAGTTAACAGAAAAAGAGGGGGAAAAAATCGATGCAAACCAAGAAATACCTTTAAACTCGACTGGCACATCAGCAAGTACAAATCATCTCACCGGTTAAAGCTAAATCCTTTGCCTCGAGGCTGAGTTCCATGTGTGTAGCGACAAGTGTTGCCGTAACTGCAGCTACCGGTCTTCAGCCAATTTCTACAGTGACTCTGAAAAAGACAGAATATTTAAGACCTGAAGAAAATCCACAGCTATCCTTAAAGTTTACTATAAAACTCTAATCCTGAAATCTCTGGGTGATACGTACATCAGCAGCATTACTCCCAGTGCTAGGACCAAGACGTTCAAAAACACTGGGCCTGCGAGATGGGGCGGTGGGGTTGGTGGTGCTGCTGGTTGTGGCGGTGCTGCTGCTGCTGTCGGATATCGTCTTTGAATTCTCAACTGTTACTTTCCGCCTGATCTTGGACATTCTGCAGGACTGGACATATGGGAATATAAGAATAAAAGGCACCCATGTCTCTCTACATGCAAACAACTTAACATTACAAAGATCAACATAACAAGCAGAAGCTCCCAAAAGTATTATTTTTTACACCAAGTTTGCAATTGGTTGGATGAAAAGATGAAAAATAACAATGTAACAAGATTTATTAGGAATAAAAAATGAGAAAAAACACATTTGCGAAACAAAAACGTTTTTAATCTTTAAATGTCTAGTTTCTCTGAGTCACTAATGAAATTATTATTTTGTTGTGTTTTTGGACATCAGGAAGTACCCAAAAATAAATGATTCCGTTAACTTTAAGAAAACTGTGCCAAAATGACCTCATTTTGGGTAAAACTTTACGTCTAGCTTTAACGTGATTAAGTAGAACTGACAGTGGGTGTTGTGTGTTATCCTACACTCCTAAATTCAATTCAGTCACATCAGATGTGCTATTTATTCTACTCTGCGGCAGCTTTAGGCTAGCAGGGATACATAATAGCTTAAGATTAGCTATAATTATTTGCAAACTACATCATGAGAATTTTGCATAGGACTTTTGCTTCGTGTCAAAACGTATAACCGGTTAATTAATCTGTAAACCTCAAACTGGAATGTCCAAATAAATTGAAGCTAATGCTAACATTAGCGTCGGGCCTTTAAATCACCTCCAGCGGAAAATATGCCAATTTAAAATAAAACTACTCACCCAATATATGGTTTCGGTGTCGCATCTACTTTAGATTAGGTAGCAAAGCATGGACTTGTTGAAATAACAAGTCTTAATCTTTAAAATCCAAGGCAGAATCTGCCCGCAGTGACTTCATCTTGGCGTACAGTGCGCCTCATACGTCCCGCTCTTCTTCTGTGGTATTTTGTTGTCCACATCGTGATGCATCAGCGCCGCCAGCAGCTTCACGAACGCAGAAAATGGCATTTGTCTTCTATATTTATGTTATTTCTAAGGCAAAACACATGTTTTATGCGCTCAAAATGAAATAAGAATGAATAAATCTGTAATTATGTTAAATACTTAAGTAAAAACAAGCACGTAGGACAGGTTTTACAGTAAATTTACCCTGTTTTTTTTGTTGAATGATAGTTAAGAAGACTATGTTCTTAACAAAACAATATATAAATTATTCATTACATTTTGTGATCTGAATCTGGCTGCTTTGTATGGAGGATGGATCCTGCCAAAACTGACAATAAAAAAAATGAATAAATATATGAGGAAATAGTTGGAAAAAAATAAATGTGGAAATAAATAAATGTATAAATAAATCAATTTATTGCTCAATAGATTCATTTATTTATTTCCAAATTTATTTTCACATTTATTTTTTCCCAAATACATTTCCACATTAATTAATTTCCTCATATATTTATTTATTGTCAGTTTTGGCAGGATCCGTCCTCCACAGGTTTGGATTGAATCCTAATTTATGTAAAACAAATGTCAGTTTGCTAAAATGTTATAATGGAATTCACTTTGTTGTTAGGGTAGCTGGGGGGGGGGAAATCACAAACTTCACAGATTTAGCAATCACGAGTTCTTTAATTTATTATTTCTTAGTTGCATGTTATTACATATTAACAATATTGACAAATTCTGCATAGATAATTCCTGTTTTATTGATTCTGTATGATATTCATGTCAAATTATGTATTTTTCATCATGCAGTTCCCGGAAGATAAACAGAAAAACATAGTTTGTTTTAACCAATTCAACATTTTTTATTGCATTTTTAATGGAAGTTGTATATCTAAAAAACAGACTTCTTTTTGTAAAAATGTCTTTAATAACTTCTAAAATATTGGTTATTTCTCCCAAAGATGAATCACATTATTTAGACCACTGAACTTTTATTCTGAGCTTTTATTCTGCTCAGGAATTTTGAGGGGACCTCCTTTCAGGTTGTGTTTTCTCAATGACCTTCAGAGCAATGGTCTTCACAGCGGTTAGAGCCTCGCTGCAGGCTTGGTAAATAAGAGACGGAGGCAACAGGAAGCCATAGCGACCACGGTCCTGGAGCTCAAACGTGAAGGAGTATTTGATGCCGAGGTTGTACGCCCAGTCGTCAGAGCCACCGGGAGCCACATCTGGAGAGATTTTGACAGGTTGCAGTCATTTGTGTGTAAATCATCTTTCAGGGATGGGGATTTAATTTTGATACTTGGACTTGAGTCGCTTATTTTGCACAAAAAAACTTTAGGTTTGGATGAAATGACTTGTGAGAACCTTTAGGAGGAACCAGGTTTTTCTTACATATGGTCTTTGCTCCAGCACCATACATGTAGCTATTTCTGTGATATCTTCTGATGTTGTCAGCAGCTTGTTTGGCCATCTCAAGCTTTAAAAACAAAATTAAAATAATCATCAATCATTTTTGTTTACACTAAAACTAAGCTGATTTCTAGGTCCACCTTACCAAATCACTGTGATTCTCTGCTTCATCCAGGGTGCAGGAGTATGGGAAGAGCAGCATCTGAGAGTAGGAGTGGATGCTGATGTAGAGCTGAATGGAGTCCTTATGAAGACGCAGGAAGTCGGCCACGGCCTGCGACTCAGGCTCAGACTCAGGGAACGAACCACAGTAGATCTCAGAGCAGGGGTCATGAGAGGCTCCCTCCGCTGGGCACAACATAAACACTTCACCTTTTAGATGACACTCCTATCAAATCAGCTGCTCTCATTTCCTCCACAAAATAAGAGCCTTTTAACTAATATAGGAAGGTTTTCAAAGAACTTTGAAGGTAAAACTTACTGCACCAGTTGGCGTCAAAGTTTCTGTTCAGGTCGACTCCGACGCAGTTAGTGTTCTTGATGATCAAACGATTCTTCCTCCACATCCTGTCCTGAGACAAAATTATATTAATTACTGACACAGAGTTAAAATCACCTAAAACATCTAAAGCAACAAGAAGGGAATACTGAGTCGAGTGGATCTATTCAGTTTCACCAGAAAAACAAAACATAATACCTACAAAAATACACAAAATGAATCTAAAACATAAAGCAAAGAGACCAGAATGAACCACAAAGTGACCATGAGACTGTACAATTACAAAAATATAGAACAAAATCACAAAACACACCAGAAAGATTTAAAGTTGCTACAAAAACAGAAAAAGATATTATCTTAAAGACACAAGAGAACTTTAAAGAGATGCAAAAAACACAGTAAAGAGTTACATAATGGTTACAAAAAGGCCAAAAACAACAACAACAACAAAAAGACATTAGAAAAATAGAAAAACACACATTTCTATAAAAAAAAACCACACATTTTTTTTGTATAGCACTAAACAAACACAAGACAAGTCACAGTGCTTTACAGAAAAGAAAAAAAAATATATATATAATTAAATAAGAAGACAAGAAATCTAAACAAATTGCAGTAAAAACATAGCATCACACAAAAGGAAAGAAACAGGCAGTGAAATACAGATTTCTTTCATCCTTTTTATTAAGTTAAACACTTTACAATGAGTTTAAAAGGGGCTGGAGCCATGTTATCTTGTTAAGACACTCCCTGAATCCTCAGTAGTCGTCTAAGACACTACTCAATTTCTGATTGGTTAACTTAAGATAACTAAGTTCCTCAAAAACAAATTCAGTTGACAGTTCAGTCTAAGCCTGCCAGCCTGAGCTAGAACCTGCAATGCTGAGTTCTGCTGAGGGACCCCGCTCGCGTGGCATCCTTCTCCTCCTAGTCCCCCAAAACTCTCTGCTGCCAAAGAGATGCATCCTCTCTGGACCAAACAACCAGGAACTGACTACAATGCTTCCATCATGCCATCTGGAAGAATTCCCCTACTGACCGGCGTGTCCAGGACTGTTCCGCTGGTCCGAGGCGACCACGGTCCCCAAGGAAATTCCGTGGAGAGATCCACTTCAGCACGTCGAGAGAACGCAACGCAGCAGATCCACGGAACGTCGACAAACACTAGGCAAATTCTACATTCTGATACTGGGTGGCCTCTTGATAAGTTTAATAACCAAATTAAACTAATCTAAATTTCCATTAGCAACTAAAGTAACCTAAAATAACTCCATGCTAGTCTAATAAAACAGACTCCAGCTCTCCTTTAACCTCATAATTACACACCTTACAACATTTCTCATCATGTTTAAGAGTTTATTATGATTTAAATGAATCTACTTCATCACTCAGCACTGTTACATTCTCCATGTACCATCTTAGCTTTTTTTTTTAAATAAAATAAATGATTTTAAATCTTTTATTTTGTCTTTGCTTCAGTACAACCGAAAAAGAACTTAGTTGCTCTCAATAAATATTATCCATTTAAAAAGGTTAATGTTACAGTTCCTAACTTATCATGCATATAATCTTTAAATGAGTTTAATATTTAATTGGAAAGGATGTAGTATTCAAAACTCTACATAATGCTGAGCATCAGCCAGGTTATGTATTATAACACTACATAAATGGCAGTCCTCGATGCTCTTCTCGGACCCAATGACCTCGTCCTCCCCTTCAAGATCGGCTGTGGACTCGTCTTCAGCTGGTCGGGAAGTTCCCTGCCTCTCCTTCTTTCATCATGTCTGATATTGTGTCTAAGTGTTGTTTTGCTCTAAATGTAGTGAGACAGTTTTTGCCTGTGTCAAGTCTCTGAACTCCATAAGGAGGGCAGAGAAGTGAGACAGGTGTTTTTGTATCCTGTTGTTTCCCCCTCTTGTTTGCCACTTATCTGTATGTTTACGGGAGCGCCAACCTGCGCACTTGCCCACAGTTAAACCTGTGAGTCTGATCTTGGAGAGGTTGAACTGAAACCTCGTCTCGTTGTACCGACTGCTTCAATGGCAATTAAATTCTATTCTATTCCTCTTAAAAGAGCAACAGTTTCTGCACATTTCAGGTTTCCAGGCAGCTGGTTCTAGAGCAGAGAATCTAAATGTTGAGTTCTGGTCCCGGAAAAAATAGAGTAAACATACAGGTTCATACCTGAGAAGTAACTCTTTATTATCCTGGTGTTGGTCAGGACTCTGGCAGCAATCAGCTGCCTGGCTGATTTTGTAAAGACACCATTAGCATAATCTAACCTACTGAAGATGGACCAGTTTTTTAGTGCTTTGTTTCCACATGAACCTCTTGATTCTGGCCCTGATTTAAGATGGTAGTAGGCTGAAAAAGACCCAGATTTCTGTCACGTTCTGTAGTTTTTACCCCCTTAGAGTTTCTTAAATTGCATCACAAGCACATTTTTATCCAGAGTGAAATATAAATGAGCAAATTCAGAATTTGAATAAGCAACAACGAGATCAAATCTTACTTTTGTCCAGGTGTACTTGTATCCATCAGGGTTCATTACAGGTAGAATGTAGACATCCATGTTGTCCAGGATGTGAGTGATTTCTGGGTTTTGCTTATAAAATGACAATGACTGTAAAGGAAATTGCAGAGATGTTTGCAATTTGAAGGGATTTCCAAACAGATTGTGGATGGGATGCACTCACGTGGTGAACGAACGATAAGCAGAAAGCAGGAGAGACCCACTCTCTGGCGTGGATCCCACAGTCGATCCACATGGCTTTCTTGTCTGGTCTGTCATTTAGAGACAGCTGGGGGGAAAGAAGTCAAACATACAGCAAATATACCTAGAATTACCATTATTACAGCTAATTTATAAATGCTAAATTCACCTTTAGAGCATACAGCGGTTGCTTCTCATATGAGGAACCAACAAAGATGGCTTTGACTGTGCTGGGATTGTCATGAGTGGTCCTGTTTATCCATTCATAGATCTATGAGAGAGACAGCGAATAAAAACACAAATCAATTTATTATTTATTATGGCTTTAATTCAACACCTCAAACACACACAAAGAATTAAATCATACATCTTCCAGAGGGTGATACTTCTGGTAGAAAGTTGAGCCACTTCTCGGGTCTGTGGAGTCATTCCTCATCTGCATTTCAATCAGCTCGTTAGCGTTGGCTAGCAAAATCCTAGAAATAAAAATTAAAAAGCAGAAAAATAAATAAAAAGTAATCCGGAATGGTGCAATTAGTGGACATTCATGCTCTCCGATAGCTACAACGTACTCGTGTGTTACGGCGTGGTCGTGCAGCAGCTTCTTGACCACCTCAGAGCTGTTTGCAGGGACATAGAGGTGGACTTGGGTTTCTTCTTGGATGTAGTCAGGTGAAACTGGCTGCCATAAGGCTGTCTGAGAGATAACGTCTGCTGTTATGATTCAATAAAACATAAAGGTATCAGCCATTGTAAACAGAAAGTACACCCACTTTTACGTTTTTAAGTTTGCAAGATAAATCTCTCCAAAATAAAATATATGACTTAAATTTCCAAAGTTTCATTTGAACAAGGCTTTTAGAACAAATTGAGTAATTTATACCCACTTCATGGAGACAACCAAGCCTATATCAACACAAACACCACCAGCTGTCAGCACGGTGGTGGAGGGTTGATGGTTTGGACCGCTTGCAGTGGCTCACAAAAGTATTCTAGAGACAAATGTGAGTCCCACTGTCTGACAGCTGAAGCTCGTAGTCATAAAACAGAACAAAAATCCAAAACACAGCAGCAATTCTACAACAGATGAAGAATCAAGGTCTTGCAGTGATTCGATGGCTACAATGCTGTGCTAGGACCTGCAAAAACAAATGTAAGAAACTGATAATGCCAGACAGTATGTACCAAGTATGCCGTTAAAGTCATTCCACAAGACTTAGCTTGACCAGATCATTTTAAAACCCTAAAATCAAAGGTGGGTGTACTTTCTTTTGACTATGACTAACTGCTGGTAAATCTAAATGAATCTACCTCATATTGGGTGGACACATTCTTCAACAGGTCCACTTGGTCTCGAGTGTAGGGGGTGATTGATAAAACTTGGTCCCTTCGTTAAACAAAAATGGCAGTGGTGTCAAGCAAATATGTCATAAAAATAGTGCCAGAATACCCTTGATTTACACGATGTCACAATATGGCTTCACATGTTTACATAAGCGTGTCTATTTTCCTCTGTAAAAGCTTTCTCAGATTATTTGTAGATGACTCTTTTACCGTGTTTCTGTGCAGCGCCCCGTCTTCATAAGCAGGTCCAAATTCATAAAAACAAACAGAATCAAAACAGTCTTCATGATGTCAGGGTCCAAACTGAAAATGTCAAAAGTTTGTTCAATCTGTGGGGGTAGGCACACGTTATTGATTGTGTGTGTTTATTCAGTAGGTAGACTTTTACTTTTTGGAAAGTAGGGCATAGATTACCAGAAATAGAGTAGTTTTATTTTGTTTTTATTGTTATATCTTAAATAATGTCATTTTGCATTACATAACTTGAAAAAAACTCAAATTAATGAGTCATTTTATGAAGAGTTTTTGTCATTGTGAGCTTGAACAGTTGGCGCAGTAACACCTCCTCGCCGCCAGGGGGCGGTGATAAATAAAAATCAGACGGGAGGTTGTTGGTGATGTGGTTTGTGTTGACATGTTGTAAACGTAAAGATGTCGGTTCACGATCAGCTGGTTCTCTGTTTGTGTGAATTAACGAGGTAAGAAATTTATAAAAGAAAATTAAACGTTTGTCAGTTTTTAATGCTTTTCAAATCCTAATTAATTAGCTCAGCTCTGTTCCTGTTGGGCTACTGCTAGCAACAAACAACTGCTTGATGTAGTTCTTTTGTTTTTCACTATAAACTCATTCATCTTCAGTAGTTAAAATATATAACATGTAGTATAAGTAACATTGTGGTTTTTACGTATTTTAAACATGCAGCATCTTTAGTTTACTATGTTTTCAGTTGTAGTTTAAAAAAAGAAGTTATATTTAAAGAGCATATTTTAAGTTAGACACTCCCTTAAACAAATGTTTAGAGAAATATAATAGAAACTTTTTCTGAATAAAAATTTACACAAATTCAGCTTATTTAGGCTCTTGGATTCGTTTTTGTGAGAATTGTCAATTTTTTCACCAAACCGGAAGTGACGACAGTTCAGGGAGACCGTTCGTTCTCTATATAGAAAACTGATCCACTTATCACTACTTGTGACGAGCAAAACAAACCCCCAGAGTGCCGTTATTTTATTACTTTATTACTATAGTGAGCAGTTATTAAGATTAAAAAAAAAAAAGATAAAAACAATCAGTCCTGTAAGGCTGTACCCTGTCGGACCAGCTGTAGACCGTGACCCACCTCCTCACTCGGGTCTGGATAAAATACCAGCGTTTAGCACCAGGTTTTGATCATCAGAGCTCCAAACATTGAGCTGCGTTCAGGTGGATTGTTAAGAAATGAAAGAGTTTATAAAAAGTTTCACAGGATGCAGCTAAACGGTTCGAGGCTGACCGAAACAGTGTCGGGTCAGGCTGGAACCCCCGCCGTGAAGACCCTCTTGGTAGCCCCGCTGGAAACGGGAAGCTCCTCTGGAGAGCATCGCGGCATGGATTTACTGTACCCCGCCAGCCAGGTGAGGGTCAGACACCTGAAGGAAATGCTCTCATGAAATCGCTGATCGGTACCGGATTACGACCCACCACGAACCGTACCAAACCTGGCATGGAAACGAGACTCAAGTCTCCCCGTTAGCTCCTGTTAGCTGCTGTGTGCTAACAGCGGTTCCGGTGAATGGATCGAAGTAACGGCGCCTGTTTAGAGTCACACTGAATGTTTTTCGTCGGTAAGTGGGACTCCATCACATCCAGTCCTGGACTAGACCAGGACCACCGGGGTTTTTCGTCTCCAAACAGAAGTCACCGTACCGGTAAGGAAGCCGTCCCGTTGTTGACTCAGTGTCCTGACAGACTGGCGATTGGCATTCACAAACATAATAAATATAATTTAGCATTTTTTATTAAAATGAATACACACCGACTCGATTAAAGAGCGCTCTAACCTAAAACTAACAACTCATCGCCGACAGCGAGCAGGCAGCTGGCAGACTAGAGCGGTGCCAGTCTGAGATGTTAAAGTAGTTTAGCTTTAAAAAATCTAACACAATGATTAAAACAAGCATCTGTTACACAAACTCCACACAACAAAGGGCTCAAATGATCATATTTATGGGATTATTGATCGTACAGAGTGTTAAATTATCCTACAAATACTTTATTTATCTACATCTGACAACACTGTAAGCAGCGCCACCTAGCTAGGAGCTCCCTTAGCTGACGTCACAGGTCCACATATGAAAAAAAAAGCGTTTTTAGAAGCTTTGCAAAAAGGGGCACTTTGGACTAGAAAAATGGTTTAAAAAAATGTATTGTAAAACAAAATACCCTCAATAAACATTTCAAATAGTATTTTTGGACAGAGTTTTATCAGAATAATAAAAAAAAAAGAACTTAATATATGCTCTTTAAATTCTGAGTCCCCCACTTCTTTGTTTCAAGCTAACTATACCTAAATTCCTGTTATTTAAACACTAGAGGCATTTATAGCAAGTTTAACTGTTATTTGCTGAAAATAAAACCAACAATGATCCAAAATGTTGCTGCTTTTTAAAGCACATTAAGATTAAGCTCTATATTTTTGGTGCAGTTCATGGAAATCATACTAATAGGTGGCTGCTTGCAATTATTCTCTCCTAAAATGTTTTTTGAAAACTGCATTTTGTTTCAGTTTATGGTTATTTACTTAAATGTGTTACAAATCTGTAACAAGAGTCATTTACTTGTTTCTGCTTCCTCAGTGTGCAAAGGTGACACACCTTTGAAAACGACAACGTACACATTTTGGACAGAGAAGACCGATGGTTTGAGAAAAAAGCCATCTATGTCAAACGTGAAAAACCAACTTTAAACAGAGGAGGAGGACTCAGATTTAATCTTTCCAGCACTTACCAGTCTGCTTTGAACTTAATTCCCAGACAATTCACACCTCTAATCAAAACACCTCACCAGGACTCCAGTTGAACCCTTAGTCTCTCTCTCCTTTACTTCAGACAGAATTGACAAAGCTACTCGGATGAGCAGCGAAACGTCTTCAAAGAACCAAATAAGTCCAGTTGCCTTTATTTAAAACCCTTTTTTGGATTATCATGACCTGGATGACTGAGAACCTTCACCAGCATATTTCCTCAGTGTGCTTTTGTTTCCATAGATGAACCTAATGCTTTAAACCTTTTTTATTTAGATACAACTATATATTGTATAAATCACCTTGATGTTTCATCCCTTTTCATTTCCATACACTGTTTCAGGTTGCTGTGGAAGCTGCTGCTCCCTCTGATTTTTCTGTGTGTGCTGCTGACTGCGGTCCTGGTCCTGCTAGTGCTGGCGGTTCGATTCTGGCTGCAGAGCAGCAGGAATGCTCGACGGGCGAGGGAAGGTCGCCCCACCGTGGCGTTTTTCCACCCTTACTGCAATGCTGGTGGAGGTGGAGAGAGGGTACTCTGGTGTGCCATCAGGGCTCTACAAAACAGGTAAAACTGAATACTGACTTTTTAAATGAAGCATGTGATTTTTTTGTATTTATTTAACAAAAACTCTTGCAGGTATGTGGACGTTAACTTCGTGGTGTACACGGGGGACGTAGGTGTGACGGGACAGCAGATTCTGGAGGGAGCCAGGCGTCGTTTTAACATCGTGCTCCCCAGGCCGGTTCAGTTCATCTTTCTGCAGCATCGTGTGCTTGTGGAGCCCAGCCTGTTTCCTCACTTCACCCTACTGGGACAGAGCGTGGGCTCCATCTTCCTGGGATTGGAGGCTCTGACTGAATTCGTCCCAGACCTGTACATCGACTCCATGGGTTATGCATTCACTCTCCCTCTCTTTCGCTACTTGGGAGGCTGCAGTGTGGGGAGCTATGTCCACTACCCTACTATCAGCACTGACATGCTGTCTGTGGTGAGAGAGAGGAATCCCAGGTAATCTTCTTTTATTTAGATCAGAAATACTTTTAAAAACTGAAATAACTCAAAGTTTCCATCTCAGGTTCAACAATCCGGATTTAATTGCCAACAATTTGTTCCTGAGTGCCTTCAAGCTGGTCTACTACTGCCTCTTCGCCCTGCTCTACGGCTTGGCCGGCTCCTGCAGTGACGTCATCATGGTTAACTCCTTCTGGACCCTTGATCACATCCTGTCCTTGTGGCGCTCCCCAAACCGCACCAGCGTGGTCTACCCACCCTGTGACATCAGCGCCTTCCTGGACATCCCGCTGGAGGAGTATGGGGACAGGAAGTGCCACTCCATCATTTCCGTGGGGCAATTCAGACCAGAGAAGGACCACCGGCTGCAGATCAGAGTCTTCAAGAAGGTGTTGGACAGGAGGTGGTCAAGTGGCAGCGAGGCGCTGAGGCTTGTTCTGATTGGTGGATGCAGGAACCGGGAGGATGAGGACAGGGTGCTGATGCTGAGGGGGCTTTGCCAGGAGCTGGGCGTGGCTGACAGAGTGGAGTTTAAGCTTAATGTGTCGTTTGAGGAGCTGAAAGAGGAGCTGAAGGAAGCCACGATCGGACTGCACACCATGTGGAACGAACACTTTGGAATAGGTAAATACTCCAACCTAAAAAACATTTTAAAAATTCTAAAATATTGTAAAAAAAATACATCTAGACTTTAATTTTTCATCTTAGGTGTTGTGGAGTGTATGGCAGCAGGGAAGGTAATCCTCGCCCACAAGTCTGGAGGTCCAAAGATGGACATCGTCATACCGTTTGACGGGGGTCAGACGGGCTTCCTCGCAGACGACGAGGACAGTTACGCAGAAGCCATAGAGCAGATCCTGGCTCTGTCGCCCGCTAGCCGTCTGGAGATCAGACGTAATGCTCGGCAGTCTGTGGCGCGCTTCTCCGATCAGGAGTTCGACGTCTGCTTTCACGCTGCCATGGAGCCTCTGATGGGAACGCTGGAACGATAGACCCGTCTGAGAATCTGAACCTTTTTTTTTTTTAAAGGTTTATCCTACAGGAATTAGGGAATCTGAATGCTGATTCAGTTATTGTCCTGTTTCTAGTTTTGTTAACTCTTGTATTCAAATTGGGAACAAATTAGTTTGTGAATGGAAAAATATTGTAAAAATAGAGGAAAAAATAAAAGCATATTTATTGTTTACTAAATCTAGATTTCATTTTCCCCACAATGTGAAGTATTTTTGTACTGAGCGGTTGAAACTTAGGTGTGTTTTATTAGGTGTTAACGATTGTTTTTATGCTTGATTTTTGCCTGATAGCTTTAATTTCAATAAAGCAAATATAATTTAGAGAATACTTTGATTATTTTAGAACAAACCTGTCAGTTTATGAGCCAAACATCAGGAAAACAAACTTTTAACTGATTTAGGTATATAAAGAAACTCTAATCATTACATTTACCAGGACAGATTTTGTAAATAAATTCAGTTTGCATAAATGCACCATGACTGATCACATTTTTAATCTAATTTCTCCTTTACCGACCTTTGATCCAGCTCAACACCTCTTCTAGGTTAATCAGTTCTGATAGCAGCTCCAGCTCAGAGTCAAGATGGAGAAATTGTTTTCATGCAGACATTAAATTAGCACATTTTCAAGCATATTGTGACATTTAATTAGCTAAAATAATCATTTTTATGGATCTTCACAATTTTTTAAACAATATCATGCTTTGGTTTTCTAATAGTTCCATCTAAAGTTAACATTTCTGAACAGGATAAAACTGGTTTTCAGCCTCTTTTGAACAAATATTCTTCAGTGATTCTTCTAATTCACTCCCACCACAGCTGCGCCTCAATAAAATAGAATATCAAAAAGTTTAAAGTATTTCAATGTTAAAAAGTGAAACTCATAGGTTTATGATGGGATTTGAGGTACCCCGTCTCCAGCAGCTGTTCCCTAATGATGCCACCTGGATGAGATGGAGCACTGTGGTCCATGAAGATGAAATTTGGAATAAAATAACCAACACGGCAGATGATGTCTACCCACATCACCAGACTGGAAACTTCACTGGATGGACCTCAAGCATCTTGGATTCTCTGCCTGTATTCTCTTCCTACAGAATCTGGGACCTTGATTTCCACAGTCCAGTCCCGTCCGTAGGTGGATCCCCCAAATACTTCAATTATTGCTTCCTCCAGGCTGTGGTTTTTGCACCTTTTCCTAAATAAATACATTCTTAAAATTCGTAGGCCCATAATCTGCTAAATTTCTTTTCACGTACTTGCTGTAATGCAGAAAATGACCACTAGGAGGAGTTGTAGACTCACTTATCACAGCATTCACTTTTATTAATCACCTGTTTTTGGTTTGAATGGTTTAAAAGTCACACCCCACTTAATTAAATTGAACAAATAAGGACTCTGAGACTAGTTTGAGGTCTAGTTTGAACATTTATATTGTGATTTTCAGTTTAAATGCAAGAGGAAACATTAGAACTCGATCCTCAACCTTCTTTTTTTTTTTTTACTTCACGTTGCCCCCACATGTTCACATCAGCACATCGATAACTTACTGTAACAAACTTCCTGTCTAGAATGATGATTATGTGGTTATAAGAAAAGATAAAGTGTCTTCAGGAGGTAATGAAACCTCTGTAGCTGATTGGGACCGAAGAACACGTTCAGGACAAGCTCAGAGGTGAAATATTAATGATATGTCGTCCAGGAAAGGGTTAGCTGAAGGACAACGCTAGCACCTTCAAAATAAAAGCACTGCTGCTTAGATTAAAAACCCTTCAACTTTATAGATGCAAAGTCAAAGTTTCCAACGAGGCAGCGACGGCACCATGAAGAAATGAGAGTTGAAAGCACTTTAAGTCTGATGACGTGTTGTTAAATACATGATTTAATGCTCCGTACATTAAATGGACGAGTTCGTCTCCCTCACTGAGTGGGAATTTGGGATTTCAGTCTGTTTTCTACTTCCTGGATGGTTTGAAAAGGCGGCAGAAACCAAAGGAAAGCAGCTGTACAGATGCAAACTGAAGGATAAGGTCCAAAATCAAGCCAACACACAGGGAACATACACATAATCCACAGAGATACACCACCATAGTCCCCCCCCCACACACATTTTTTTTCTCCATTTGCACAGTCCAGACTCCTTTGGAAGATATCTCCTTTTTGCTTTTGACCTCTGTGCAAGACTTTGGGAATAAGGCTTCCTTCTGATTTGCATTTGCCAAGTGGTGAAACAGTCTAGAAACGCTCGAGTTTTTGCAGGTATTTTTAAAACTGTTGAACGGTATTTTCCCAAAAAAAAAAAGCCTCACACATACATTCCAACGTTCTGATCCCAACAAACCTTCATTGATCAGATTATTAAGACATTTATAAAACGATTCTTTAAATTATTTCATATAAAAGCAAACCGAAAACACAAGGGCCCTTTCCCTACTACTTCATACATGCATGCAGTCAATGCATGCATGCATATTCTGTCTATTTTTCTCTCTCTCACACACACACACACACACACACACACACTCTCTCACATACACACATAGGAACAGCTTTATGATTTACAGCCTGTGGTCCATGCAGAATCAAAGCAGAAAAACAAAAATCCTGATGTGGTTTTGTTTCCGTTTTTCGTGGCACAAACTTTATGGCGAAGAACCAAACGCACGGTTCAGCTCAGACCAGGATCCAGTAACAATTCCATGATGATGGGTAGTAAAGGGCAATCCGAATAACCAGTCGACTTCAAACCAAACTGTTCCATAGATCTATGATGCCTTGCGTGGTAAAAAAAAAAGAAAAAAAAGCACGATTTGACCATGACCTGGTTTGGTTTTTCGTGTATATACAGTCATCTATTAGTCTGTTTGTTTTGTCCTGACCGCAGAGTTCAGCACTATCCTGTAAGTTTGGTCGTATCCCCTCGTTTCGGAGGTGCAGGTGGGGGTCCCCTTCGTAGCGTTGCATAGCCTGAGATGTTTCCGGACATGTAGCCACCATTTCCTCCGTTGCTTTGCTTCCCTTGGTCTAGGAGCAGCTCAGGGGGAGGTGGAGGCAGCGCCATGTCGTCCATCGTCCCCACAGGGTCCAACCTCCCAGCCTGGCGACCGACTGACTTTCGCTTCAGCGTCTGGCTGAGATCCTCCAAGAAATTGGGCTGACCTGAGCTCCCCTTTGGGGATGTGGGCTGAGGTGGTGAGATAGGAGGAGGTGGTTCTGGGGTGATGTTACTACGCCGGCCGAGTGTGGGTGGGGGAGTCTTTTTTAGAGAGTTTTTTCCCCATACTGAGTTGCTGACGAGGGAGACAGGAGGTGGAGGAGGGGGAGCCTGAGGCTGAGGGTTCACCACCGCCACCCTAGGGGCTCCACCGCAATGAGGGTCATTACCTGGTGGTGGCGGAGGGGGGAAGAGCTCCGAAGCTGGGGGAGGAGGGGGAAAGTAGGCGCACTCGGGTGGTGGGGAAGGGAAGTCGCCACCAGACTGTTTCGCCTGGCTCACTTTGGCCTGAAGGGCCAAAGGCAGGTTGGCCAGGTTGAGTTTTCCTGGTTTAGGAGGAGCAGGAGGTCCATTTGATGGGTCCTTCAAAGGAGATCCATTGGAGGAGGAGATGGAACATGAGGAGGACGAGGTGGTATTGCTTTGGGGAGCAAATTTGCTAAGCAAGTTTCTCCTGGACTCCTCGTACGAGGAAGAAGAGGAGGAGGAGGATGAAGAGGAGTTTGACTTGATGCTGGAGTTCCTCTGAGGGGTTGGAGGAGGTTTCTTCATGCTGGAATTTGAGGAACCTGAAGGAGATCGCCTCATTGGGGAACCCAGATTTCCAGGAGGAAGCGGAGGAGGAGGCGGTGTTGGGCCTGTGACAGGTGCTGAGGGAGGTGGCGGCGGAGGAGGAGGCGGCGCAGGGAACCCGCTGCTGCTGCTGTCTGCAGGAGGAGGAGGGAACTCTGGAGACTGTAGCTGCTGGCTACCCACAGGCTGCCATTTAGGTTTGGTTTTAACTGCTGGGGGGGAAAGGGGAGGTTTGGGGAACTCCGAGGGAGCAGCTGCTTGGGATGAAGCTCCTGGAAACTGACTGGCTAGCTGCTTGACCAAAGACATGGCAGGAGGAGCTCCTGCAGGAGTATTTGATGTTTTAGACAGGCTGTTCAGCTTTGGCAGCGTAGGTGGAGGCTGGCTGAACTGCTTCTTTAGGAGAGCAGGTGCAGAAGGAGGTGGCGGCGGAGGAGGTGGCGGTGGTGGAGTCAGCACAGTCATGGGTGCAGGAGGTGGAGCTGGAGGGAATGGAGAGACTGGAGACATGGGTTTGGGAGCAGTTTGAGGGAGAAACCCGGGGGTGAAAGTTTTGGGAGGTGCCGGTGGGGGTCCAGGAGGTGGTGGGAACTGGGCTGGTACAGAGAACTGCTGTGGTGGGGGAGGAGGTGGTGGTGGAGGAGGAGGCGGTGGTGGAGGAGGGGGTGGTGGAGCTGGAGCAGGAGGCAGGGAATCCTCCAAATCTCCATTTGGAGACAGGAGTTCTCGCGGTGGGCTCGGGAACCGCTCCTTCAGTGCCTGCTTGAGCCCGTTGGTGTAAACTGCCTGACTCATGGGAGCTAATGCAGAAGGTGGTGGAGGGGGAGGAGGTGACGGAGGGGGAGGAAATGCTGCCCCGTTGGTTTGTGGAGCAGTTGGGGGAGCAGGGATGAAGGCGGGTGGGTTAGCAGGACTGGGAGGACCGAACCTCAACACAGCCATAGCGGACCCTGGGGTCGGCATGGATGGTGGAGGAGGAGGCGGCGGCGGCGGGGGGACATTCGTCCTTGCGGCGATGTGGTTGACGTTGGGTTTGATGACCTCTGGTGCCGGCGGTGTCGGAGCCGGGGGGAGAACTTGCTGAGCGTGGAGGTGAGCGGGTAACTTGTAGTGGTTGGCGGACTGGGAAGCCTTCTGGTTCTGCAGCCTGGTGATGGTGCTGTACTTGTACATGGTGGGGGCCAGTGAATGGTGTGACACCGTCTGAACTGGAGGAGGAGGAGGCGGGGGTGGTGGTGGTGGTGGAGGTGGAGGGGCGGGAGTCAGCTGTTGCAATGGTGGCTGTGGAGGGATGTAGCTGTAACCATTATTGGTCTGTGGAGACGGAAGCAGCTGACTGGGACTCTGTAGTTCTGGTGGTGGAGGCTGTGGCATTTGTGGGGCCTGTTGAGGAGATGGAGGCTGGTGTCGTGGTTGTGTCGGTGTCTGGGGTAGCACCTGTATATGATGGGGCTGTGGTGGATGTTGTTGAGGCTGTGGAGTCGGAGTGAGGATCAGGTGGTCCACTGAGTGCTGGCTGTGATGCCGGTGGCTGTGGGAGGAATGCGTCGACCCGCGGCATGACTCCGATCTCATCTGCTGACAGAACATCATGTTAGATCAGACATATGAATCCAATAATCTGTAAATAAACCTCTGATTGTTGACATACTTTGGAGTTTTCCTCCATCTGGGTTCCTCTTTTCCAGGCTTCTGAGAAGATGGAGCTCACCACACTCTGAGACCGGCCGTGAGAGGAGCCAGTGTCCACCCCGCTGTCCGAATGACCCGAATGATTGGACTGGGACTCTGATGAGATGTAAAAATGCTTTGTTTAATAAAGACACTCCTTGTATGAAGTCTAACATTAACACACAAAGAATCAGAATGAAAAAGACAGGAAAATAAGACTTTTTATATTTTCTATAATAACTTAGAAATCCAACATCCCTTTTTTTTTTAAATTAAATTTTCTAAAGACTAGACGCAAAGCAACGAACTTTGTGAGAACTTTTTCCCCCCTGGATACATAAAGGAAAAAAAAAAAAAAACTTACACAGAAATAATTTGTTTGAGGAGTTTCAGTCAGGATATAGAGTTTATCACAGCACAGATAAAGCTTTGGTGAATTAATAATATTCTGATGGCCTCAGACACTGGGCTGATGTCTATCCCAATCCAGTATTTGATACAGTTGATCAGAATATTCTATTACAGAAGTTCGAAAACGATACAGGGATTAAACGGAGGTTTAAAGGCACACTAGGCAGTTTTGGCTTGTTTTTAGCTCCCCCTAGTGTCCGTTTTAAATCACTGTCGTAAAAACAAACAGTTGACCCCTCCCTCCCACTGTGTGCCTGTGTGAACACAATGCAATAGATCTCTTGGCTCATATATATGATGTCCGTGTCTTCAGCTCGTCACGGATTCCCGTAAAGTGTTACTGCTTCTCACGAGATACGCGACTTCGTGAGACTTCAGGGCACTGGACCGGAGACTCAGAAGTTGCAAGTGTGGTATTCTGAACACAAGCAGCAGATGGAGCAGAGTGAATTTTCATTAACCCTGTAAAGGGTCATATTAGCACAGGGGTTCAAGCAAAACGTAGGTCGAGGGGGGAGATTGGGGCAAGAGGAAGCACAGCTCAGTTCACAACCAGACCAGCCCTAAAGCCTGATTTATACTTCTCCGTCTGCGTCGTTACGGAGACACGCAACGCCATTATGCGTCGACGCAAGCTCTCTACGACATGCTCGCAGAGGCTGACGGAGACAGGCCCAAAATTCTAACTATGCGTCGAAAGCGACGGACAACGCATGCCTGTGATTGGTCGGCTCAACACCCCGTGATCATTTCCGGCTTCATGCCGCTATCAACAGAGTAGTAATAGTAGAATCTCGCGGAAGCAGATATGGATCAGCTTGAGAAACGTCTGGCAGAAGTACCAACATTTATATAATCCATCAGTGTCCCTAAAGGGTTAAACAAGAGCTACATTTTCGCTCGTCGTCTGCCTCGTCCTCACTGAACGGACGGACGGACATTCAACAGACGCCGCTGTCTCCTCACTTCTGTTTAATTCTTTTTAACAACATTGTTTGTTCCTCCAGATCAA
This sequence comes from Callopanchax toddi, assembly GCA_006937965.1. NCBI lineage: Eukaryota > Metazoa > Chordata > Actinopteri > Cyprinodontiformes > Nothobranchiidae > Callopanchax > Callopanchax toddi. The sequence goes on along the minus strand of SSNR01000057.1, from coordinate 2,953,192 downwards.
TCTGTTCAAACTCAATCAAAATTTGCTCTCTGTCAGCCATTAATGAGCTGAAATAAACAAATTTTGGTCGACCGGAGGCATTACTGCAGAAAAGTTATGCGCCCTCTGCTGTCCTGGTGGAGAATTGCTTCACAACACTGACGGAGAAGTAAAAATCAAAAACGTCTCCGTCAATACGTGTGCGTCTGAGCGCAAACGTGCTGTCGGAGAAGTATAAATCAGGCTTAAGTCACCATATAGGCCACTTCAGCCCTGTCCACTTTCAGACTCAGGGAAAGTACCGTTGGCGTGTGTGGCTCAGGTGGAGCTTCTGTCCAGGTGGAGGGAGCACGAACTGCTAGCGTACTTCTTAGGAGTGTGGGGCTCGCACTGGTCGATCCAGACTCGTCTCCTTCCCCTGGACACAGGTACTCCCGCAGCACCCTGGTCCTCGTGGGGATGCAGCGCTTCTGCAAGCCCGGATCGAGTTATTGGTGGGGACACGTCAACGCCGTCCACGCTAAATCTACGCCCATTACCTTCACTAATTGATTGAACTTTTTTCTTTTTTTCCATTGGACGGAAATCCGTCACCAAGACGGAGAACTTTCACCCCTGTATTAGCACATACTGGCTCAAGAAATAAAAATTTAAAATATGAAAAAGTTACATAGTGTGCCTTTAAATCTCATTTATCTGATAGAATCCAGTTTGTTCATGTTAAAAATTAATCTCCCTTGTGCACCAAAGTTCGTTGTAGAGTTCCTCAGGGTTCAGTGCTTGGCCCGATACCCTTTACTAATAGATACAATTGGCTGGACCTGTGGCTTTTTGTACAGCGCTTTGAGTTTTGTTGTGAACTGACACTATATAAATAAAATTAATTGAATTATTTTAGTATTTCATATCTGATATACACGTCTTACTCTCTAGGGCCAATTATTTAAATCATACATTTTTTACCTGCTAAATTGGATCTTTCCTACAATTTTTGGTACAATATATTAATTAATTCACCCAAGTATTGTTTAAGGCCTGAATAATACATTTAATCTACCTTAAAAATACATTAATTTGAATAAGATCAGGTTTGCAGTTTTGTCAGTGACCACTGCACTTCCTTTCTTCAACTGGGCAAAACTTAATATCAATATTAACATTATAATGCAGCTTATCTGTGGTTTTCTAACCTACTCTGGATCAAATTAGCTATGAGATGCTTCCAACAGAACACTTCTTTCATTTTCTGTCTTTTTTTTGTAGCTTTGTGGTCATTTTTGTTCAACTCATTTCAATCTAAAAAATGGAAAAAACTATTGATGTTGCATATGCAACTGCTTTTATGTCTATTTTCAACAAATAAATTAATAAACTAACCAGGTATGCTAGTAGAGCTGGAGCCTGATCGGATGCTGGAGGTAGAGAGGGAGGACCAGTCGTATGCAGCCTCGGTCCTCTTCATGGCCTCCTGGTAGTTCACATACAACTGCTTGCCATACTATAAATAAAACACACAGACAGAATAAAAATAATGAAAATAAAACTGAATTTCTTTCGTTTTGGATCTATATTTTGTCTTCATCCCACCTTAGCGATGCGGATTCCATTCACCCACTGGTGCAGAGTCCGAACATCATCGCAGCACAGGTACTTGATGTACTGGGACTTCTTCTGGATTTGGGGGTGCTATAAACATGTAGATTTTACAAACTATTAAAGTCTGGTTTGGCCACTGGAAAGTGATTAAAGCCTAATGTTTTATAAAACCTTTTTTGAGAGTTTCAAAAAAGTTCATGAGATGATGTGCTGAACAAACAGACTCGTGCAATTAAAGTTCTTCTGTCAGGGATTAGATCTGCTCACCTTCAGGGCCAGGCAGTAATCGGTAGGAGACTTGTATTTACTGCGGTAGTCCTGACCGTAGTACACGTTAACGTGGTCCAGCTGCAGGAAGCAAACAAGATCTCTGGACGCCTGCAGAGACGACAACACAGGAAACAATTTACTTTGATTAAATAATCCAGAATCTGCTTCTATCTCTAGTAGTGCAGATACCGGATGCTCAACTGCAGAATGTTGCATTTCCAAAAATAAAAAGCACGTGTACAACTCTTCTAGCTCAAAAAACAACAACAGATATGCATTGTTTGCTGTGTCTGCTCTTCAAAGTGATCAAGCCCAAAACAGGAAATACCACAGAGTCGACTGCGTGCATCTGGTTCTCATAACCCCGACCCACATTTCTAATCTTTTATTTTCTGAGTAATGTGCACGACCCTGTGCCTGAGCTGACCTTAGCTTTGCCTTTTGGGACATAATAGATCCCCGAAGCCCTGAGCAGGAAGTAACGCTTCTTCCACGACTTCTTCCCGTCCTCTTTGAGCCACAGGACTCCCTCGATCTCTGGCACAGAAACCGAACCTCCACAGAAACACTCCTAAAGGACGAAAACAAAGAGATAAATCAGCACGAAGCTCTCAAAATGAATGAAAGTGGTTTTGCAGAGTCTTACTTCTAGTAAAGCTTCTTTATTCCTATCAGCCATCTCTGACGTCTCCTTCCGCCCCAGCAAGTAGTTCTGGAGGTGATTGAAGGAAACAGAGAAGTGAAGAGATGACAAGAGGGGGCTGAAGTTGGCAGCATACCTCATCTAACATTAAATAAATTATTCAGCTTTACTCGCTTTAGAGCTTTGACCTACTTCTTCCAACACAAACACACTCCCTTGTTCTGACTGGCTGCTGCACTCAGCATACATAAACAACACATCTGTGTGTGTGTGTGTAACGTTTAAACACTGCAGGGAGATGATAACCTGCGTGGTTTAATGGACGGTCACCTGGGGGTTCTTGAAGAGAGCGTATTTCTCGATGCGCTCGATGAACATGAGCTTGTTGTGGCTGTCTCGAGTCCAGTTTAACAGGTTTTCCACCAAGTTCTCGTGATCCTCGAAAATACGCTCTAGGGAGGAAGAAACGAAGACAAAGAAATCTCCTCAATTAGTAGCAGAACCTTAAACTGTTGATATTCCAATCAGCCAAATTGGCGTCTTGTTTTTTTACCCATTTGCAGCTCGTTGATGGTTTCCACGAGTGACCAGTCTGGGCTGTAGCCACAGTGCGACTTATCCAACAGGCTGTCCAGAACCTGCCGGACGGTTTGCCGCTCATCCACCATCATGGTCTTGGAGCTCTCGTCTGACATGTGGACTCTGATCACCAGCTGGAGAAAAGGAGGAGAAGTTAAACATACATACTTGTGTGCGGCAGATTGTTGCACATAATTATGTTTTTGCACTTTTGTGAAGCGAGTTCCTCAAGTTTTTTTAAACATTTTAAACGTGCCAACTATTTATTTAGACTAGGTTGCAAAATTAAAACAACAAAAAATATATATTTTAAAATGTATCAAGCTCAAATTTAGCCATGCTGTCAAAAATTAGGGATACTAATTTCCCAGTTTTGTTAACGGTGACTGAAACGGTGATTTAAATTTAGGATTTAATACTTTTTGGGGGTAAAGAATAATGTTTCAAGTCTCAAAATAAATAAATCAACTGTTGTAGTGTAATGTTAGCTTCATGAATGGCCTCAAGAAATGGAGATTACGTCCTAAAGGACTGATGAGTTCAAAAGGATTTGCTGCCATCTTAAGGCAGCTCTAATGGTGCATTCAATTTGTTGTCGAACTCAGAAATTCTGACTTCCGAGTGTGAAAAATCAACTGGAACCCACCCCGAAGTCGGACTTCCCACTCGGAAAGTCAGAGAATTTTTTGAGCCCTTACGTTGGGAAAAAAGATGGCGGCTCCTCATAAGAACAGTTAAATGCAGTGAAATCATGTTTATTTTGCAAAATCTGCTTGTTTGGATGTGTCCAAGTTCAGAATTACGTGTAGCTCTTTGTATCTTCTGACTCTAATGAATTCAGAGTGTTTGCATGAGTGAATTAATTAAAGTCTAAAACAATATTTTGAATGTGTGCTGCTAGTAAAGGCAATGTATTTGTATGCGAACCAAACACGAGAAGAAATACAACAGTAATTTACTTTATACTTTGGTATCCCGATTTTTCCGACTTTGCAAACTGAAACGCTTTAACTCGGGTGTGACGTCATTCCCAGTTCCGACCTCCGAGGACAAATTGAACGTACCATAATCTCTATAAAACTTTAAACCATTACCAGTTTTGCACCACCTGGTTATTTACAAGCATACACATATCAAAGTAGCTCATCCGTCCTTTTGGATCTAAAAGCCATTTCTCAGCATAGAGGCTGTTCAAGTAATAGTAAATGTAACCTTTTCCAGAGAAACACTTTAAAATGGCTAAAAAAAGTCCCTTTAAACCTGATAATCCTGCATCCTTCTGCTGCAGTCCACTTCCCTTCAGACCTGGTGGGAAGTCTAATAAAACCCACCAGCTGTTGGATCCCCTCCCACTGCGACCCTGACTTCCAATCAGTACTCTGGTGCCGATGATTGAACTAAAACTCAAACCAATAAGAGGATAAAACAGAATCTCTGACTTGGAGAGGCTGACCTACATTTCTCAGAGGAGAGACATTTCAAATAAAAACAAACTCCTGCATAAAAGTTGATTAAATAAATAGAATCGTTCCATGTTTTGTAAGAATCTCATTCGTCCGTTTGTTGTTGCAGCTGCATCGGCGCCCTTTATGTCGAAAAATTTAAGGCTTCAACTATTCATTGCTCATGAAAAGACACCATTCTGTTAAACAGCATTACTCTCATTCACATAAACGGATCATTCACTGGCTGAAAATGCGAGTCCTGCGTCCCCAACAGAGACGAGCTCCAGTTGTCCATCGAAAACCAGCAATGGAGGAATTGTTGGGTTGTCTCAAGCTTTTTACAAACCCCGTCTCTCCGTTCCCTCCCCAGCAGATAGACAATCAAACACCGCAATGACCTATTTTCTCTGCCGCTTGAATGAAGTTCAAAGGAAATGCAGTAAATACAACAAGACAGCGCGTATTATATAAGTCAGAAGGGCTTCAAAATGAGATGCTACCTTTTTGACCTGAGCCTCCTTGATTTTCTCCAAAGCGACTCGGATCTTCTCTGCCTTCAGCTTGGCAGCTTGCTCCTCCTAGATGGACACAAAGGATCATGATTTAGTCACTGAACGAAAAGCGACTCCTCAGGAAGAAACAGGACTTCATGCACACTCAAAACTTCCTGCTGCACGACCGTTTCATGCAGAAACAAACCCATGTTTGGCTGCTTACCTGCCCCCTCCAGCAAGATGCCATCACCTCCATTCTACAGGTGTAAACGTTATATAATAACAGACATGTATACAAGGCTACGATGCTAAATCTTGTGACATTGGTCCAGCATTTTCCTCGGAATTCGGCGCTCTGTCAGCAGTTTATGGTTTCAGATTGGATTCATATGGAGCTGCAGCAGCTTCCTTTGATCTTTCTATACTGTAGACAATAGTAGGAGATTCCCTACAGGGCGAGAGGCTGCAGATGAATGCAGCATGACTTCAAAGAGCATCTACGATCTTCACTCAAAGATGCATAAAAATCGACAGGAAATTTAAAAAAAATTATCTAGAAAACAATAATTAAAAAAAGAACAAAAAACAAACGAGTGAAAAAAGAAAAAAAAATGTTAGTTTGTCCAAGATCTTCAGATTTGCTATCAATCAAAGACGAGATGTCAAAATGTTCAAGACTTCCAACAACATGTGCGCTGGAGACGATTTACCAAAACCCCAAATGAGACGCTAAGAAGGATGACGGCCCTCCCCCCCCCTCATGTCCTCCCACCCCTCGCTGCCTCCCTTTAAAACAGCAGCAGGGGCTGTGGGAGCGTGCCCAATTGATGGAGCATAATCCCTGCAAAAATACTAGAATCCAGCCTCGGCCAACCAGCGAGCGCTTTTCGCCGGACCCTTCAGCCAATCGAAACGAGGCGGGGAGACTGTGACCGACTCCGGCCCCCGGAGCTAAACTCCAGCGGTGGGGATGTGGAGTGGAAATCGGGGTGAATGAAGTGCTGAATATTTCAGGTTGTGTGCATGTACAGAAGCGCTTGTGCTCAGAGAGATGGGGGTGAGGGGTACTGCTCTTCAAGCCTCTTATCTCCAGAACACCCCCCTTCATCATTCTCCTCCTCCTCCTCCCTTTGACCCAGACTCCCTTTTCCACATGAGCAACTTCAAGGCACATTAATGCAATAAAACTCAAAGCTTTTAGTCACTTGAGTGAGAGAGGAGGTTACGCGAGGTTTTCAGATTACAGCTCAGAGTTTAAAACACACAAACAGCTTCATTTATTCCCACTAAATGTGACAAATACACTAAAAAGAAACGATGGCCTGATTCATATTCCAAAGGCGTTTTTCTCTAACGCACTCAGCCACACCACAGCAAAAATTAAAAGGCTCTTCTGCCTAGTGGGAAAAAGAAAATCTTGGCACCCTCCTGCTCTGATGCCTTTACACTCAGACATCGCAGGTCCAGGGCAACTGCAGCTTGCTCACTTTCATTCTCATGAGGAAATCCCTTGCAGCCTGCAGAATTTTGCTCTGTCTTTTTGTCTTTAATGCACGGCATGACAGAAACACTAAAACTGCTTTGAAACATTATTCGATTTTGTGATTTTAAGACAAAAACCAGAAAGTCAAATACCGGTAGTTTTCTATGAATTCAAGCTCAAAAACTGGATATGATCTGGAACCATCGATCAGTTGCCATTTTTAAAAAACTTATAATGACTAACATGCAAATTATTTTGGAGATACGCATAAGGAGTTTCTTAAGGAATGCATATCGCTCAACATTGATTACCTCTAGACTGGACGACACTCTGCTACGTCGCCTGCAGCTGGTTCAGAGCGCTGCTGCCCGTCTGCTTATGGGTAATAAGCGCCGTGAGCACATCACCCACATACTGCCCTCCCTGCACTGGCTGCCTGTATGTTTTAGGATTGATTTTAAATGTTTAAACAAAGATTTTAAACAAGCATGTTCCCAGAAGATGTTTGAGGTCAGAGGTAGTCATTTTTTACTTGGTCGTTTTTATTTGTTTTATCTTAGTCACTGTGTTTTATTTGTCATGATTTTATCTGTACAGTGCTTTGCTCATTTTGTGTAGACAGTGCTCTATAAATAAAGGTTGGTTGATTGAACATCTTTTACACCAGAGTAAAAAAAAGAAAAAGAATCTTACAGAAATTATCGTTTCTTGACAATAACTTCATGAAAACATTGCGTCTAACTCTCAGCTACTACGAAACCAAATTTTAGCTCAATATTTGCAAACCTGGCAGTGATACTAAGCTTTGTTTTAGCCGCCACCTCAAATTGGATCGACTCCAAAACTTCCTCAGTTGTAGATATTCATCCAATTATTACTTACTAAGATTTTCACTCAAATCGGTCCTGTGGTTTGTGAGATAAAAGGCACACAGGCAAAAACAATATCAGCCAACTTGGGGAACCATTAACCCAAAATATTCTTATCGCAAAACAAGCACATCTCGTCACGTGCATCAGAAAATGATCTGAAAACACTAAAAGTGTAATCTGAGCTCGATTTATGTGACCCCAAAAAAACCAAAAATCTTGAGAATGAAGAAGCTGAAGCACAAAAGTCACGAACTAAAAACAAACCAACTAATTATTATCTGGTAGAAACTCTTAATAGTTGCTTCTAGCATCACAAGATCCTTATATAATGAAGTCAGACAATAAATTAGAAGACAGACAAGAAAAGTGAGTGGAAAAAACCAAAAGACCCCATGCAACTGAAAAATACATGAAGCATGTGCAAGTTAAATGATGAAGAAAAATGCATTGACACACTTTATCTAGTAGGTGTACTACATCTACAGGATGTAAGAATAAATATATTTTTTGCTTTTAATTTCAATTTGTCAGCTGAAAAAAGTGAGATTTTTCCATTGTAGGCATGCAGCAAAGAAGACAGGAGCAGTGCGCGCACACACACACACACACACACACACACACACACACACACACACACACACACACACACACACACACACACACACACACCAATCAGTGAGTGTATAAGGAAGTCACCTTGGTCAGGAGGTGAGAAGGCTTTCCTGCTATGCTTTTCAGAATGAGCGAGGTTTCTCTGTCCAGATAGGAATGCTTGGGTGAAGAGAAGAGGAAGAGAGGAGGGCGAGAGACAAAATATAGAGAAGTCAGTGCCAGATGATTATTTGAGGCTTATTAATTGCAGGTGATTTGACCCCCTCTTATTATTTTTTAATAAAAAGCGTGAAGCGAGAGACTTGTGGTTGTCATTAGCTGCAGAAGTGGGTAAAAAAAAAGCGATGATTATGAGAAATACAGAAAGCATTTGAATACATTTTATAAACATCTTTAAAGTTTTACATTGAAGCCACAAGTTGCATTTGATCATTTTTGAATATTAAATGGTTAAAACATGCAGCTTCACATGCTCACTCACACACTTACAGTGGCCCGATCCATCTCACCCTCCCGTGAGGTGAAGTCAAGCTGCCGTCTGGCTGTCTTACCATTGGCTCGCCGCATAGTGGCATGCTGGGAAAAGTCAGGAGGTGCAGGCAGGCGGGAGGTGTGTGTGTGGAAAGAGGCCGGTGATATATCAAAGGATGCAAAAACACAAACAAAATAAACACATGCAGGGTGGAGAGGGCGCATGCGACAACACGCTTCTTCTAAACTGACATTTTATTAATTCTCCTTTTGAGGTTTTTGAGTAAAGCAAAGCATTAGCTGGGATTTAAACATGTTTAAGAACACTTTAGAGGTTTCTGTTAGAGAGCCAGGACGTTTAGTTAAAGAAAAAAAGAGCTCAGAAACAGTAGGTGTTAACACTGCAGTCCAAAACTTTATGGTCATTTGTTAAAAATACATGCAAGTGAGCCTGAACTGAGCTCAGAGGTTATTCTAACATATCTGACCACACACTTCATCCTGTCATTGTCTGTCCTACCTCTGTGCTGGCCTGGTTCTGTCCTTGTTTGCTCGGACTGCTCCGCTCCTCCGCCTCTCCTCCCATCACCTTCTCCGTGTCCAAGGAGTCCATGCTGGAGGCCGAGGCGCACGCTGAATTAACACTGGAGCGCTGCGATGGAGCCTCCGGCTCACTGACCGCACCCACCGAGCCCGTCCTCCGGTGCTGCCCGCCGCCGCACGACCCAGAGGAGGGACGTCGGAGGGTGGCGGAGGACACTGAAGATGAGGAAGAGGAGGAGGAAGAGGACGTCTGACGCGCCGCTTCGTCCATGCTGAGGGAGGCCTTCTCCAACTGAGAGGTGATGTCATCCAGTGAGATGTTTGAGGCCGCTGGTCGAGCGCTGAGGCTGCCGCCTCGTACCGTGTTGGCTGGTGATGCTCGGGTGCTGCTACTGGCACTTCCTGGTGCAGAAAGTTCAACACAGATGAAAAAGAAATCAACTCAATATCAAACAAAAATATCACAACACTAAATGATATCATTTGTTTGCTAGGATGGTGTATTTTGAGCATTCTAGGCAATAAGAATAATAATTAAAAGAAAAAAGCCTGCAGGAGAGGAGAAACAAAAAAAAAAAAATCTAGAAGAATTCAGGGATAATGTCATATATTTATGTAGAAAAACAAAACTTTGATATGCTCTGATGTTAAAAGCAAAAAAGGTATAATTTCCAGGATTAAATAGATTAATATCGAGTATCTTTCACAGTTAAAGGCATACAAGTACAATGTACAAGACTCCTGGAGTATGAAGTCATAAAATTGCAATAGAAAAGTTTAAATTCCAGGATGAAGGTCTCAAATATACCAGAAAATCCACTCAGCTTCAACAAACCTTCTCAAGAACAAGTTTAGGTGCTTAGAGGCACCGACGCTCTTTAGAGTTAGAGAGGAATATTACACAATATTACTCCAGCTCTTCTTCCCTTTTTTTTCTTCAGAAATTTGTCTTTTCTCCTCATAAATTGATACCTTAGAGAACATCCACTGCCATTTCTGAGAATATTTGCACTTTTTTCTTGCAAACGTACGATTCAACAATCTTGGTGAATATCAATACTTTCCTCAGATAAATTTGACACTTTTTTCTTGCAAATTCATGAATTTATAATGTCAGAAAACATCTAAATGTTCTTCTTGTAAATGTATGCCTTTAATTATGGAAATATTTTACTGTTTTACAAATTTAAGACTTTCCTATTGTCGGTGAATATTTGACATTTATCTTGAAACTTCTGAGATTCGTCAACTCAGTATTTTTTTATCTGCAGAATATCAGCACTACTACCTCCGCTGCTACCCCCTCCGCTGGTGCCAGTGTGTTTTGTGCTGGCGCTGCGGCCCCCAGGGGCCCTCTGCTGGCCTTTACTCTGACTGCGAGAGGTGGAGTTCGGTTTGGAGATTGTACTGAGCTCCTGCTCGATGGAGCACAGGTCTGCCATCAGAGCATCCAGGTCTACGTTGTCTCCTTGGTTCAGAGCCTCTGCAGGAGCAAACATAAAAGGATGTGGGGGCATATGAAGGAGGTCAGTCATTTGAACGTTTCTGGGAGCGATGTGTAACACGAGTGAAGGCTCACCATTTATGTTATACATTGAGAAGCGGTAGGAGAAGTTGGCTATGTTTGTCTCCTGCCTCAGAGGTGGCTTCTGCAGAGCTTTCTGCGGCCTGCCGTCATCCAGACTCTAAAACGTACAAACATTTTTTTTTTAATCGTGTGAATTCAGCCAAATCAGAGGATCATAACAACCATGTCTGACTGCTAGACTCTACACACACACAAACCTGCACTATATAAAGTGAAGGGTGGGAGTGGAGTTGCTAGGATACAGGCTAAGAGACAGGATTAGCAGTGTTGAGGTTGCTATGGTTACAGCTCCTTCTTTCCTTCTCAGTTTTTCTACCTGTGTGAGTTGGTTTGTGAGTATCCTCCATCACTATGTGTGTGTGTGTGCTAGTGCTTTAACCTGTGTGAGCTTGTCCAGTTCGCCCAGCCAGGCTCCAAACATCTTGTCCAGGTCCTGGTCCTCCTTGTCGCTGTCCTCCTCAGCTCCGTGGTCCAGCTCGTCATCGGATACCTGCTCCATCTAAAAACACACACACAAGTGATGAAATGATTACACGTGCATTCGTAAAAATCACACCTACAAATTTTAAAATGAAAACAGCTAATGCCAAATTCTCTGCTTGTTGCCATGACAACCACACAGACCCCTAGAGGGCACTCTACTCTGTCTGCCACAGACACACCCATCACCTCCATGCTACAAATAAAATCCAGCAAAAGAGAAGGATGATGGGAGGAGGAGGCATCTTCCTCAAAGCTAAGAACAAAACAGAACAGGTTGAGAACTCAAATCGGACCACACAGTACGGTGTTGGAGGTCTATGTTGTGATTGCACCCTGGTTTTGAGGCCTTGCTGCCATTTCTAATCAAAGATGATGACAGAGCTCCCTCTAGTGGACACTTTTCTGACTTACTCACTTTAATAGAAACAAAAACAGCCTGATACAAGTCAGAAAAGCACATTCAGAGAACAAGGACTCTTTAATACAGACAAAACATAGAACCATGGAAAAAAAGTAGAAGATTCACAACCTTGATTCATTTAATAGTGCATCACAATTCACAGAAATGCTTGGTTTCACCAAGAAAAAAAAACAAGTTATCTAATCTGGTGACACATTTGTCAAATGGAAGGAAAACACAATCAGTCAGAGTCATGCTTCTGATGCCTGGTCAGACGCTGGAGGAGGAGGAGAGAAAACATTCCTCCAGAGCAGTAAACAAACTCAGAAACTTAACTACAGTCCAGTCAGATGGAATAATCCCAAATAATCCCATTGATGTTTTCAGAGGGCGTCGTTCTCGCCTGTTACACGTCTCTTTTGATCCAACAGCATGTCTGTGTGCAAGAAGGCAGCAGGTGAAACCCCAACCATCATCTGTGATGAAAGCACACAGCAGCTGAGCGACACTTGTTACAGTGTTACATTACAGTGTTGATGATGGATCTCTTCCTGCTTTGGCACCGATGAACTCGGCCTGTCGTGTCTCTGCTGCAGGAGGAGGAGTCAAATCAAATCCCTGTGTTTAGAGTTACATCTCGTGAATGTGTGTGTGGGAGTTGGAGCAGGAAATAGCCTGGATGTGCAGAATTCCTCATTTCCCTTATGACCGGCTTGGTGTCAGGAAACGCCAGCTGTCCTTCGGTTTTCCGGGCCACTTAACTGGGAATGGGAGGAGACTGGACCTCGGTTTGCATACACTGTACGACGTGAGATCATAGGACGTACAGAGAGGAATCAAATGATCCTCTTACCATCTCTAATATTCTCAGAGGTGTCTTCAAATGTAAAAGCACACAAACACAAGCAGAGTCACTGTGGGATGCTTTAATTATTATCAGCCTGAGGTCCTAATTTACACTAAAACCCACCAGCACTTACTGGTGATTACAGTTTACAGGAAATGAAGAAACTGACAGAAACGATGAACCACTTTGGGTCTGGCGTTCTAATGGAATCAGAGGAGATCCTGCTGCAGGTTTAAGTGAATTACCACCTGAGACCCGGCTTTTAGGATTATGGAGTGTGACCTCAGTGATCACATGATCACAAACCAAACGCCTTGTCCCTCCTGATGCTACATGATCCCCGTATCTCGTCTGGCCAGAGGTCATCCGTCTCCTGTGACGAAAGGGTGGGTCGGAGGTCAGAAGTGAAAGGATCAAAAAGGTCAAGAGGCCTCCCTACTGGATTGTCAGCTATTTATGTTCCTCTGTACAGTTCTGTTTTCTTCTGGGGAACAATTATAGCAGATGTTGCACTAAGAACAGACTAGGGAGTGAAGAGAAGATGGAGTAGGTCGTTAGCTCCCTAATCTCATTAATATACTGTATGAAGGTTAGATTTTCACAAAATGAAAGAAAAACAAATTAAATGAAAGGTTTGTACAAAAATAGCCTGCTTGGCTGATAAAAATAAGTTTTAAAGGCACACTATGCAGTTTTGGCTTGTTTTAGCGACCCCTAGTGTTTGTTTTAAATCACTGTGGTAAAAACTTTAGTGACCTGTTAGTTATTCAAGCAGGGAGAGATTAAAAAATGCAGGATTCATGAGCTAAAATCACTCCGGCGCTATTATATCAGCTAGCCACATTGGGTTAGCCTAACCCTCGCGAGATACGTTGTGAGACTTCAGGGAACTGGACCAGAGACTCAGAAGTTGCAAACGTGGTATTCTGGTGTAGCGTAATATAACCTGTTTTTATTGTTATAATACGGACACACTTCTGCAAGGTTATTAGCTTAGTTTCTGTCGGTTTTATGCTAAGCGATGCAAAGCTACCTTCACTAAACTAATTGTTATGCAGGATATCTTAGGTTCTTTTGATTCAAAGGGAAGACCTACGTACGTTATATTTGGAAGTTATAACCCAGAAGCAGACTTAGACTGCACTTATTTTATTAAAGAAACAGATTGAACGAACAGACAGATATGAGGTAGATGGTGCATCTTAAGAGATTCTTCTGATGTTATTAAGCTGAGAGTTAATGACGAGAGCCCGTGAGATATTAAATATCTCTAGGGAGTCGGAGCTAGTTATGAGGGGAGCTGAGACTAAGTTGACAGGAGGGTTATTTATCAAGAGCCTCAGTTTACCAGATCGGAGTTGATACCTCGCTGAAACCGCTCCAAGATCGCCTCGGCGTGGGAGGTGGAGGTTCGTCTGTGGGTTCGTTGGTTTGACGAACCTCGGATTATCCCCGGTGGGCCGGAGGCCGTCCAAGGCACGGAAGCGTCTGAATGAGTCGGTCAGCAGCTCCATGATCGGCTGGTGGAAGAGGCTAGCATGTTCTTCCCCATGGCAGGTGAACAGAAGCAGACGGATGGCGTCTGGCTTCTAGCCGGGGGAAATTGTCCTCGACTGTTTGGGGCTAGAACCCAAAACGGGCAGTCTGCATCTGAGCGTATCGTGTAGCTGAGGAACGATCGCTTCTCGTCTCGTTGCTGGCTGAACGAGAACTGGCTAGCTTCCAGGCAGGAAGTCTGACAGTGGAAACTTTTGGACGCGTGGCCCAATGGGAAGGAGTTACCAAGTCACGTGGTTCTCGTCATTAAGGAAGCCCAGGAAAACTTAGATGGATTATTAATATGCTTTAACCTTTTAGCAAAGTAGAAACATGAGATAATACTGATGTAACATCAACATTCATTAATACTGGAAGAAAATGAATTAATCATATTAAGACATTTCTGGACAGTGGATTAAAGGTGGTGTCTTTTTAGAATGAGACATCAAAGAGTCTTTGAGTTTAATTATTAACTAAAGAACGTCTGAGTCTTCCGACACGACCGGGTCCTGGAAGGAATGTTGATTCAGGTTACAACATAATAAAAGAGTCATTTAAATCCAAGTTATTGGGAAAAAGATGAGTTATTGTATTGATGAACCAAGAGGTCAGAATTCAGAGATAGTAACGCCTTTGCCGGCGCTACACTGGACACAAGCAGCAGATGGGGCTGAGTGACTTTTCATTAACCCTGTAAAGAGTCATATTATCACAATATGAAAACTTTACATAGTGTGCCTTTAAATAAGTTGGAAAATAAACTCAAAGGCATCAAAAGTGGAAATGTCAATTTAAACAGGAGGCAAACTAACCGAAAAAAGAGGAAAAACGTAAATTTAGCAAAAAATATCAACAGTGATAGGACGCCAAAACAAAGTACCTGCAGAAAAATGTGAACTGCGATGCTCTATAATAAAATTATGCATTGAAAGAATGAGCTAATTTATTTGAAATCAAGGTACACAGAATGATTGACTAACAGAATAAAAATGGAGGTGGAGCTTTTTTTTAAAGGAGTTGGGGAAATAAATCACTAACAAAATGAAGAAGCAGCATTTGGTTCTGAGAAGACTGAACTTAAGTAGGAGGAGAAAAACAATGAGGAAGGCTATCTTTAGCTATCCAGTTCAAAGAGTGTCATGAGGATTGGAAAGAGAGCAGAATGAAGACTTTTTATAAAGAAAGAAACTGAGACACATATTTGATAAAAATGATAAAAATGAGGCCAAATGATTAAAGTGGCAAGTTTTCTGGTCACCCAGTGCCACACATCGATCCTAATCTGATTACAGTACATTATGTTGTGTCGCCAGAAAGGAGGTTAACGAGTCAGAAACTCAATGACTTCTAGTCACATGACTTGGAATACATGACCAACGCTGCTCGAGGGTTGTTTTAACACTAAATGCAGTCACAGCAAACTGAAGACGTGACTTCAAATCAGACATAAAAATCCCCTAGAGGGAGGAGACATCCACTGATATTTGATCTGCAACAAACCAGATCTGTTCCCTTTCTCCTTTGGTAAAAGAATAAAACCTTTAAAACGTCACTAAAAGTCATCTGAATGCTGCAGAACGAGAGCATGAAAATACATCATAGTTCAGATTAGGTCTCCTTGGCTGAATCCAGTTTGTGTAACAGAGTTCTGCTGTTCGTTTGGGTCGCATTAAACCACATCTGGAACGGAATGACAAGCTTTATGATTTGGCATCCAGACCAGACAAGTAGTACTTAAGTTCTGAGTAGTTTACAAAACCCGTAACTCGCTGATGTCTCAGTTACTAACTGATGGATGCGATCCAGGACCAGACAATGAAATCATTCTTTTTTTCTTTTTAAGGTTTCAACATCTTTAACCACTAAGAGAGTTCTTGGGTTGCTTTTCTCCCTAAAGCATTTATGAAACTAAAATTTATCTTAGAAAATAAACAGAAGAGTTGGATATACAATTTGAAAATGACTAATGGTGAGGACCCTCCCTCTGTTTTCAGTCAGCGCTCCGATGACGATCAGCCAATCCCATTTGAGTTGCAAATGAATCCTTTCATATTTCAGTCACAGGAAATACGAGGGCTGGGATGTGGAATATAAACGTGCTGTAGCTGTGTAAACACCACTGTGGGCAGACACTTCTGCCCCATGTTTCCATCAAGTACTTCCAAATAGACTATTTCTGGATCAAATGCTCCACCTCGCCACATTTCGTTAGATTGTAGAGGCTAATAAAACCAGACATCTTCCCTGGGAAACACTGAATCACAACCTCCAAAGCTACCTTCTCCTCACACCCTGCTTTTTATATTCACAAATTCTTGTTTTTTTTTTGTTTTGTTTTTTTATGTGAGCCAAAATTGAGATGCGGAGTGGAAAAATGGATGAGAGCGTAAAGAGCAGAACGCAAATTATACAAACTTGGTGAACTCTTCAGGAGTATGAGTAGCTGCTGTGAGGTTTAGCTGTAAATATACAGTGGGAATTCTTTAGGGGAGAAACAACTTTAAAAGATACAAGAAGTTAGGTCTATGCATCAGGCCTGGAAAATATAAAGCGCCTGCAAAGGAGTCACATGTTCCTGATTTAACTCGTGTGTGAAAATAACCCAAACAGAAGCCACATTTTCAGAATCAACGGATCAACTGCACTATGAATTTATGTCAAACATACCCGGGCACACCCTACTATACACTACTCCCAAAAAGTTATTTGGCTTTCTGGTGAAACGTCAGGATGAACCTAAAATGCACTCCAAGTTTTACAGGCGAACTTGACATGACCTTTTCTAAACCTTTGAATGCACATGTTCAACTGCTGTTCTCCAACAAGGAGCTAATTAGCAAAACTAACAAAAACTGTGTTTGATCCATGAATCGACCAGTACATTTCCTGCAGTGCCTCACCATTGGAAGGCTTCAAACAGGATGCTCTGAAAGTGACCACTGAGCTTAGAGGTCACAGAGTGTCATCAGCAGGTTGCAACAGAGAGAATGGAAGAGTCACAGAAAGGAGTAGAAGTGAACGCTCTTTGTCCACATCCCACATTGATGATTCATTCATTGTGAATGATGAATGCTACACAACTCCAGAAAAATGTAAGGGAGGTGAGAGGAGCCCAAGTGTCAAGTCAGACCAATGGAAAACGTTAACATCAGTGTGATCTGCGTGCTTGATGACCTGTAAGGGTACTTGACCACACCAACAGGAACAGGCATCATTGTCTTGCATGGGCCAGGGTTTTCTTTAAATTGGACAAGGGACCAATGGACCTCAGTGTTGTTTACTGATGAAACTTGATTCGTACTAGTCAAAATGGCCACCAATGATGTTGGAGACATCAAGGAGAGCACTATGCACCAGCTACTGTTGTCACCAGACCAGCCTCTGGTGGTGTTAGTGTGACAGGTGTGTCTATTCAATACAGAACTGGTCTACACTTTGTAAATGTCTCTGTGACAAGCCCAAACTACCTGGATAGCATCATTGATCTTATGCATGAACAACACGGGTCTAATTTCATCTTCATGGATGATGCTCCAGATCATCCAGGTGGCATCACTAGGGAACGGCTGCTGGAAACTGGGGTCGCTCAAATGGGGTGACCTGCACTTTCTCCAAACCTGAATCCCATTGAAAACCTATGGAATCAGCTGAGTTACCATGTAGAGGCTGGAAACTTTGAACCCCAGAACCTCAAAGACCTGAGGGTCACCCTTCAAGATGAGTGTGATGTCATGACTGAGACTTGTGATGTCATGACTGAGACAGAACCTCAAAGACCTGAGGGTCACCCTTCAAGATGAGTGTGATGTCATGACTGAGACTTGTGATGTCATGACTGAGACTTGTCATGTCATGACTTGTTTTCAGATGATAAAATCACCATTGCATGCTTCTACTTCAATACCCTACTTTCATGATATAATGTCACTGTAGCATCAACTTTTTCATTTTCCATAACTTTCACCACTAAGTCAAATATCACAAACTTTTGGTGAGGAGTGTTATTATATAAAACCCAAATATTCTCAGGCTCTTTTCCCTTCTAATAGGTGTAATTTGTTCCAATACTTCCCATTTGGAGTAGTTTAAAATTAAAGCACTAATATGTAACAATTTTAGATAACAGCGGTGAATCATTTTGATATCAGTAAAACTTTTAAGAAGTAGAGAGGAAGCAGCGTATATACAATTAGAAAAGCTAGCCAGGCTGCTAATAAAGTTAAAAGCTAAAAACGAAGGAGCAGCAGATTAGCCTAAGACCTAACAGGTTACAGGATCTTTCAAAATATTGTTGTTAATGTTGATTATTCAAAGACTTGGAACAACTGTACTGAAACTAAGTTTCGTTGTATCAGGACGCTGATGCAATGACAATAAAGTCATCTTGTATCTTAACCTATCACTTAATTTAGCAAATGAAAATTAATTGTTGGAAAAATATTAACATCAGAAATTACAATTCCAGGTTTGTTTACATTAATTTGATTATGTTTCAGTTGGTAATTCTCACAATTTAAAAGTCTGGAAAAAAAAACAAAAAACTTTTGTTGGCTCAGGCTCCGTATCGATCAAAAAACTAAATCTGAGGTCGTCCGAAACCATAACAACGCCATATTATTGGAGGTGCAAGCTAACAGGTCAAGGCCTACAATCTATATATCTAGCCTTCCAGCTAATGTTTTGGAAAGATATAGATGGGAATTATTATTTTGTGGCCTTGAAGGTTTTTTGGTGAAGGTTCTCAGTCATCAAGGGTTTTAAATAAAGGCAACCAGACTTATTTTGGTTCTTTGAAAATGTTTCGCTGCTCATCCGAGTAGCTTGATCAATTCTGTCCATAGTAAATGGGTCAACATTCTGACTCATGAAGTAGAAGGCTTCACCAAACACATCAACACTGTGGATAAAAACATCAGGTTCACCAGGGAGGATGCACACAACAACAAACTGCCCTTCTTGGACTACGCTGTACAAATTCAACAGGATGGAAGTCTCAGCATTGAGGTCTACAGGAAACCTACTCACACACAGTATCTGCATTTTGACTCACATCACCCACTGGAGCACAAACTGTCAGTTATCAGGACTTTACACCATCGGGCTGAAAACATTCCCACCAGAACTGAAGAGAAACAAAAGGAATAGAAACACGTTAAAGAAGCTCTCCGAACCTGCAGATACCCAAACTGGGCCTTCGCAAAATCAAGAAAGAAATCTGTAAAAGACTCCACAGCAGCTAATAAAAAAGACAAGGACAACAAGCGCAAAAGCACCGTCATCCCATATGTAGCAGGAGTCTCAGAGAAACTGAGAAGAATTTTCTCCAAACACAGCATCCCAGTAAACTTGAAACCCAACAACACCCTCAGACAGAAACTGGTTCCTCCTAAGGACAAGACTCCCAAACAGAAGATCAGTGGTGTTGTTTATGCAGTCTAGTGCAGTGAGGACTGTTCAGACCTTTACATTGGAGAAACAAAACAACAACTACACAAGCGAATGTCTCAACACAGGAGAGCCACATCATCAGGCCAAAGCAGTCCACCTCCACCTCAAAGACAAGGGACAGACTTTTGAAAACGACAACGTCCACATTTTGGACAGAGAAGACCGATGGTTTGAGAGAGGAGTTAAATAAGCCATCTGTCAAAAGGGAAAAACCAACTTTAAACAGAGGAGGAGGACTCGGATTTAATCTTTCCAGCACCTACCAGTCTGCTCTGAACTTAATTCCCAGACAATTCCAATCTAATTCACGCCTTCCATCTAATCAAAACAACCCACCAGGATTTCAGTCGAATACAGTGGAGACAACACCTTCTCAGGAGGCAGGAAGGAGGTGTGTCACAAACAGATGAAGATAAGCACAGTTTATAAGACTCACTCTCCTTTACTATAGACAGAATTGATAAAGCTACTCGGATGAGCAGCAAAACGTCTTCAAAGAATCAAAATACGTCCGGTTGCCTTTATTTAAAACCCCTTTTTGAATTAGGCAAGATTGTTTTTGCAGCAAATTTTTGAGGATATTTCATCAATTTAGGTCAGATTTTCAAACTAAACTTGCTCAGTCTAAAATTTATTTTCAAGAATAGTTCAGTCATAAAATACATTTCTAGTAAATTTTAAATTTACACTATGACGAGTTAAAAACACACAAAAAACATTCAAATTTGATCCATTAGTGAGATTAAATCATTTATACCTTCTTATATCATAAAAAAAAACATGCACCACTCTTATAATTTACCACTATACATTGGTTTATGTCTATTTTGTTCATTAATCCTCTTTAAAAGCTATTTTTTTAGCACATTTTTCAGATGAATGCCGTTTTGTTTACAGTTTGTTTGCATCTCCAACAATATGGTGGATATTCTTGCAATATATTGTGTGGGAAGCCTGTAATTTCACAGCTAAAACAAAATCTATAAATAGATAATTATCTAATAAATTCTTCTATTTTGTATAACATACATAACAACTCGACACCTTAACATGACACTAAAAACATTTGTGTATTAGACTGTCTAAATATGATGGTTTGCCTCCCCCAAATAAATCAGTTTCACCTTGTTTCTCCATTATATTATAGCACATCATCTGGTATGTTTTTGCTTCCAGTCTGACAGACAAATGACTCACAAATCACACACACACACACGATGTCTGGTTGTCAAAATGGCCTGCAAGCATAAAAACTCAAGCCATAAAATGAACACTGAAATCCCAAGTGTTGAAATATCATAATGACATCCTGCTTCTTGAAGTTATTTAAATCCACTATGCACTTTGAAACCCATCTAGCAGACAAAAGGAGGTCAAAAATCAAAGGCAGCAGCTCTCAAATGCTTGGTCTCACCGACTCTGAGATATAAACCAGATTCGATCTCTATGCAAGTGTGCAAGGACATAATTGCTCCCAGGCTCAGGGTCATTCTCTCATTTCCTCTCCCATTCATTTGTTCTTTGCTACTCTGCCTTTTCCCCTGCTCAAACCAAGACCATTATGTCAAATGAGCATAAAGCAGGAAGAAGCAGAAGCAGCGTTCTGACTCAGACTCATCTGTGTTGAAGCTGTTCAACAAAGAAGCCGTTATTCATCTACAGTCCAGCGTCCAAATAGGTGTGTCTGGCTCGCCAAACTCAGCTGACCTTTAGTGGCTGCTGAGGTCTGGTCCAAAAGATGACAAAGGAATTGTGTGTGTGTGTTTGTAAAAGGCAGGGTGGAGCAGCGCAAACCTGTAGAAACAAAAAACAGTCTGACCAATAAAGCTCAACAAGCTCCTCGCCAAAATCTTCTGAATTTTGGGCGAGGAGCTTGGCAAAAAGCTTTGGCGAGGAACTTTATATTGGTTGAATTTGTGGAGAAACTCTGCAAAAAGACAGAGTCTGAACTTTGAAAAAGCGTGAAATAAACTATGAATATGTATTTAAAAAATCACTTAAAATATTTATAACAAGCAAGGCTGATTAAGTGAATAAGATATGCTATTTATCTCTATATTACTATCATGGCCACACTATATAGCCTTCATCAGAGTAGGATTATTAGTCTGAGGTTAGTGTTGTCAGGTCATGTTTTGTTCTGCCAAAAGCCAGGTGATGTTTTATATCAAATAACTCAGTCAATTTAACAGATAATGAGCTAAGACTCAGTGTTGTAGTAGCTGAAAGTCATTCCCATCACATAATATAACTAAACCTGTCCCTTCAAGGAATGCAAGGCCTTTATGTTAGGACTGTGGTCGCCGTTTGTGTAAAGAAAAATCTAAACTAGGAGAAGCTTTTTCTCATTTACTGCAAAGTGAAAAATCAGCGCTTTCTTTCCATTTTTAGCTTGAACCCATGTATGTGCATTGCTAGGTCAACTAACAAAAGTAATATATCATACTTGTTAAAATAAAAAGTGATAATAGTAATGTGCTCTAACATTTTGACCCCAATAAGATCAATAACTAAAGCACATACACAATTTTGTCGATGCAAAAATATATAGATCAATATATAACTAATATTTTTACTAGGGGTTCATAACACTACAAAAACATGTGATTACAATGACATCATCAGTTGTGACAAACCTATTTTCCTCACTTTCCTTTCAGCATCTTAGCCACAATCATCCACTAAATCAGCTGTGGGCTTCAAGGGCACGGAGAGTCCACTTGATTGTCCAAATGTATTTGTGTGATGAATTAACAGCACTTGGAAAATAAACGCTTATCCAGTCTACGCAGTTCTTTGAAACATATAGCAAAAAAATGCATTTTTAAAATAATGTAAAAAAACAAAAAGAACATTTTATAAAGTTAAAACTGAAAAGGAGGGATTGTTTAAAGGAGACGAGCTGGTTAACAGAGCAGCTGCAGCAGTATAGGGATGATGGACGAACACAACAACAGAGGAGCAGAGCCCTGCTATTAGATCATGAATAGAGTCAGGACTGATGGCCAGAATAACAGCTTCAGTGACATTAGTCAAGCTCAAGCAGCAGCCTGAAAGCAGACAACTTGCACTCAAATGGATCCACATAGATCCGGGCATGCTCGAGCGTGGCATGACACAGCGAGCCACGCCGGTTTATACAGCCAATTAGGAAGGAGGGGCACAGAAAGAGGAGGGGGAGGATGCTGACAGATGGAGAGGGAGTCAGAGGAGGGGAGGGGAGGGGAGGAAGTGCATGGTCACACTGGTGGGTGGGAGGTGTGAGGACTCGACAAGCAATATCGGAGCGAGCAGTACTTCAGCTGCCATCGCCATGGCAACACACATCCACACAGATCTCCTTGCAGATCAGCATCCTCATAAGGGTTTACTGCGAGGCTGGCCGGGACTCTCAGTTATGACTCAGGCAGAACGTCCAGCTGATGATTTTCATAATCTGCATGTATGTAAATATCAGAAACACAGATGCGATCTGTGCTTGGTAAAAGCAGGCAGCACATCGAGCGGCGCCCTGTCTCCTTTATGCACAAACACACCGAGGATGCATCAGCTCCCCTGCCTCCCTCCAGGGCACCGGCCCAAATGTAAAAATCAATAGTTTCTTGTCCAATCCCTAAAGGGATCAGGTTCCAGACACGCATAAAGGGGCTCAGGTGGTCTGCTGCTGCACACTAACTGTTAAACATGATGCAGCACTGCAGCAGCAAACGACGACGGCTGACTGTTCACAAGACAACTAGACATTCAAAAACTGATGAGAAGATACAATACCAGTTATTTTTAAGAGCTGATAGTGTGTTTTCTTTTTTAAGAATTTCATCCTTCTGCACTGTCACTCAACCCCGCATTTAGAGTCCGATGGAGCTTTAAATACATTTGCTGTGGCTGCACTCATCAGTATCAGTGCCACTTCAAATCATGCTTTCTGCTAATTCATGTCCACAGAAGAATGACAATATGGCTGCCATAATTTATAATTACTTATTTCTGCCTGTGCTTCTCAGCAAATTCAGTTAATTAAATTAAGTGGCTATGTGAGATAAAAATACTGACGGGTTAAACAAAAACATTAATCAAATTGCTGAAGCTGTGTTGTTTTTTATTAAACAGACATAGCAGTAATGATTATGTTACATGTGAAGGTTATGAATTTAGAGGTTGTTTATTTAGAGGCTGATTCCAAAGCAGATTTTTAGAAAACGTGGCAGAAAATAGCTGGTATGTAAAGTTGATTTGATTGCTTTTGGACCAAAAAAACTGACAGATTTTGACATTTACCACCAATTACTATTAGATGCATATCTCAATGGAATCTTCCTGGTTAAATGAAGACAAACTAAAATAATATATTAATTAAATTAATACACATTACATTACTAAAGGGCAACATCAATCTTCACAGGCATGTCCGTGGACCGGGGGGTGGCGAGACCCTTGAAGGGGCGGGTTTTCAATATGGGGCACATAGAACCAGCTTTTAAAGGCAGAAAGCTGATCAAATGTTTAGATACAATCATTTTGCTATTATGAAAGCAGTAATTTGTCATATTTGAAATATAAATGTAATTTAATCTGGTTCTTGATGCATTTTCATGGAAAGGCTGAAAAAACTCACATATGTTAAAACAGCAGGAGTTCTCTAAAGGTGACCGTAGCCTAGAGGTAGAGAAAGTCCTGCATGGTCATCTATCATTAGATGATTAAATGTTATTGTTTAGGGGGGGGGGGAGAGAAAAAAAAGGGAAAAAAATTGAAAAAAGAAAGAAAAATGAGAAAATGAAAGAAAAAGAAGTTATTGTTTAGGGGTACGAGCAGGACCTACGCACACACTTGTGCAAAAAAAAAAATATATACTGTCAGTATAAGGCTGGAGGGCTCCGCCCCTTTTTGGGTGAATACAAACAATATAAAATTGTTGATATATTGTGGAAAAAAGCCATGCCTAAAATGCTTATTGTTGCAGTTTTCACAGCAGAAACAATAATAATAAAGTATTTGTTTGCTTCTCAAAATGGAGAGATTTGAGGCTTTAGTCCAGCTGTGGATTAAATTACTGAAAGTTATTCTGTCATTATCTACATTTAAATAAAACACAAGTATGTGGAAGTAATCAGCTACTTACATTTTAACTAACGTAGGATTGTTTTGGAGTCATTTTAAAATGTACTACTCCCATTACTATTTACTAAATAAGTAACATATCAGGACAGTGGTTGAACGTAAGTCCTAATTTAAGAATGTTTTTATTATAAAGTTGGTGCTCATTGATTGGTTGGTAATGATATTAAATAACAATTTGCCTTACAGGTTGTAAAGCTTCAAAGTAGCACTACTTAATGCTGGTTTCCTAGCAAACACCTCAAAGGTTCAACCTTAGTGGGGGGGGGGTTGTTTTCACCCAAAAGAGGGCAGGGCTAAGTACCCAAATGTGTTGCTCCACTCTATAATAGATGAGAATCAATAATAAAGACAGCCCAAGGCTCAGCGCGTTTTATTTTGTTGACATGTTCTAAACTGAACTCAACTGCCCATCGATGTTTCTGCTTTTATCCTAGCTTAGTAAGTTTAGACATGACCAATAAAAATGATTTATAATAAGTGCAAAATCAATCAACTGTTCCACATCTAATTTAATCCTCCCTTTGCTGCCTAAAACATCCACTTTAACTCTGAAAGTACAACAAATTACAGACTAGAATGAATTAAATATGATGCCATAAGGTGAAACTAAGCTATTACCCTTTGGTTTCCTCCTCCTAAATAGTAGACCTCACACAAATTATTGAAAATCTAGAGTAGGCAAACATATTGTATAAGCAAAACAGAATGCCATATTCACATGGATGAACGCTACACTGTAAAAAAAACAAACGTAAAAGCAGAGTACACAAATACCACTACCAGCTGGGAATGTCTTCCTCTGTTTGCTCACTAACGTATCTCTCCCTCGCTCTCTCCTTCTGTCCATATCCCCTGCAGCTGCTGTGTGTTTTTGTGTCTCAGACAGACAGAAAACGTGCTAGCATGTTTCCTGCCACACCACCTCCAGCAATCCCCATCATGCCAAAGACGCGTTTAAATATCCCCCAAAGGCTCCGTGGGTAGAACTTCACAACCAACAGGAGAGATCGTTTCAAGGGCAGAGTTTAAAGAAGAAAACAGTTGCCATGACGATTTTTTTCCCACAGATTAACTGTGTAAGAGCATGCTTCTGTTTATGTTGAATGAGACCAACAGCTGAGCAGTAGTGTTAGTGCGTGTCTATGTGATGAAGTGTGACACCGATACACACTCTGTCGCACTCGGTTACAAGCTGTTAAAAACCTGTTTGACCCACCGGCTTCCCCACTTCCTGGAACAGCTCACGTCCTGGAGCAGGTTTCCTTTTTGCACTTGGCTAAATCCAATAATTCCGTACTCATCCTCCCCTCAAGTTAAAAAAAAACAAACAAATACAAATCACTATAATGTTTCCCAAAATGAAAATAATTCACAATGACCAGACTAATCTAACAAGACTTTCAGGATAAGTAGAAATGTGTTCAATTAGGACTTAAACATAAGTAATGAATGTCCTTCTAGTAATAAACGTTATGTACAAACTTTGCTATCATCTGCACAGTTGGGATGAAATGATATTTGTTTTAATAAAGAAAAACACATTTTTATAGCGCTTTTGAAAACCGCTTTTCCCCAGGTCATCAGCTAGTTCTAACTGTCCAGTCATTTATTGTTCTCAAAAGGTGTGCGTGCATGTTTGTGGATAAGCACAAGAGCAAAAGTGAGACTGGAATCAAATTACTTCTGTGTGCAGCAAACTTTGCAAAATAAACCTGATTCTGATTATAAATGAACAAATATGTAACAGCCTGCATCTGCAGGACGAAAACACACTGCAGTCAGCTTTATGTCAGTTTTGTTAATAAGAGCAGAGAGGAGACTTCATCGGTGGTTCCCAAACATTTTAGCATCCAACACACAAAATTACAATGGCAAAGACTTGCTATAGGGTTGGGCAATGTGTAACTTTTCCCCAATCGCTCATCGTCAGTCCAAAAATCAACAATAGGCAATTTATTTGTGCAGGTGACATGTTGACATATTTGTGGGTGGAGCAATGTAAACACGCACTGATGGATTTGCTAAATTAGAACTCAGAAGTCCAAAAGTTGAGTCCAAAAGACACAAAGGCTACGTTCACACTGCAGCCAAATGCGCTTCAAATCCGATTTTTTTTCCCTCATGCGACCCATATCTGAGTTTTTTAAGACAGTCTGAACGGCACAGATCCGATTTTTTCAAATCCGACCCAGGTCACTTTCATATGTGGTCCTGAATCGGATACGTATCTGATGTTTTTGAAAGCGACTTCAGTCTGAACGGACATGTCGCATTGAATCCGCCTCGTACGTGACTGACTGGAGACAGACCACTAAGACTACGTTCACACTGCAGGTCTTAATGCTCAAATCTGATTTTTTAATCAAATCCGATTTTTTTGTCTGGCTGTTCACACTACAACTGAAATGCGACAGCAAACAGTCTCCAGTGTGAACAAATCACGGCCCCAAAGCGGCCCGCATGCGCAGACGATGACAAGACGTCACACATAACGTGCTCTCTCTGTTTACGGAAGTAAAATGGCTTTGGACTTGAACATGGCCCAATTACGGTAAGATATCTTTAAGGCTGAAATACACCGGAGACATCAGCGCTGCGCCACGTCGCGCTCGCACCGTTATTTTGATTAAAAACCATTTTAGTTCGTCAGATCACTCATCACACGGTACCGCCACAGCGCTTCCCAGAAACGCGAGTCCACGCCACAGCGCTAAGTTCACTTGAACAGAATTGTCACCTAATATATTACTAATCAAGTCCTAAACCTCACTTTCTGTCCACCGACTGCCTCCGTCTCCAGTATCAGCTCTACGTGTTGGAGCGTTTCCCTCCGCCGGCGCATTTAGCGGTCTGTCTCCTGTCAGTCACGTACGAGGCGGATTCAATGCGACATGTCCGTTCAGACTGAAGTCGCTTTCAAAAACATCAGATACGTATCCGATTCAGGACCACATATGAAAGTGACCTGGGTCGGATTTGAAAAAATCGGATCTGTGCCGTTCAGACTGTCTTAAAAAACTCAGATATGGGTCGCATGAGGGAAAAAAATCGGATTTGAAGCGCATTTGGCTGCAGTGTGAACGTAGCCTAAATGCGCCGGCGGAGGGAAACGCTCCAACACGTAGAGCTGATACTGGAGACGGAGGCAGTCAGTGGACAGAAAGTGAGGTTTAGGACTTGATTAGTAATATATTAGGTGACAATTCTGTTCAAGTGAACTTAGCGCCGTGGCGTGGACTCGCGTTTCTGGGAAGCGCTGTGGCGGTACCGTGTGATGAGTGATCTGACTAACTAAAATGGTTTTTAATCAAAATAACGGTGCGAGCGCGACGTGGCGCAGCGCTGATGTCTCCGGTGTATTTCAGCCTTAAAGATATCTTACCGTAATTGGGCCATGTTCAAGTCCAAAGCCATTTTACTTCCGTAAACAGAGCACGTTATGTGTGACGTCTTGTCATTGTCTGCGCATGCGGGCCGCTTTGGGGCCATGATTCGTTCACACTGGAGACTGTTTGCTGTCGCATTTCAGTTGTAGTGTGAACAGCCAGACAAAAAAATCGGATTTGATTAAAAAATCAGATTTGAGCATTAAGACCTGCAGTGTGAACGTAGTCAAAGTCACCTATTTGGGGTTACTTTGGCTTTAAACAGACATATACTGGCAGCAAAGAGCTCCAACATCTACGTGTTTACCCTCCCGCTGAGTGTGCTAATTAAGCTAACACAGTGAGCTGATAATGCTATGATATCAGTTGCGTCACCAAATCGCTCAAAAAGACTTCAAACTGTGGCAGAGATTTATTTTACGGAAGCAACATGTTCACTGAAGGAGTTTTTTAAAAATTTGTATTTAATTTTTAGTTTAATTTTGTATTTGTTGTTTCATACCTAGCTGAAACTGTCACAGATAAACACTGGACACTTGGTCACCGAGTGGCGTAACACCGACCTGTAAACATGGTATAACTGGGAAAACGTCAGTCTCTGATGTTTCCCTCCCCACCACCATGGTTATTATTTAGATACATTTATTTTCTGAAGACGGGTTGCTGCTGTTGCCACTCTGTCACCGGGTGAGTAAAATAATCACTGCTGCTCTCGGAGGCAGGAGGAGGAAACACACTTTGTTAGTAGCTGGGAGGCGTTTGTGTGTAACAATTAAAAACAGCATTTATTATTTTTACATAGGCTGAGTGTTTTGGCTTTAACCAAACATTGTTAATAATTAAGAAAATAATTTATAGGGGGACGAATAAATCGCTCTTGAACAAACGGGTGGCAATGGGCTCAGCCCAACCCTAAATTGCTACAAAAGATACTGCTGGTTGAACTACGCAAATCTAAATAACTAAGGGCATAGTGAAAGCATAAACAGCTTAAAAAGTCACAAATGGATGCAAATGGCACAATAAATTAGGATTTTTTCCCCCTCTAGTTTCTGGAGAACATCTCAGGACCACAAACTTAAAGGCACACTTTGCAACTTTTTCATATTTTTAAATCTTTTCCTTGAGCCAGTATGTGCTAATATGACCCTTTGCAGGGTTAATGAAAAGTCACTTAGCCCCATCTGGTGATTAGATCCGGAACACCACAATTGCAAGATGTCAGTCTCCGGTCTGGTGCCTGGAAGTCTAATAAAGCCACGTATCTCACGAGGTTTAGGCTAACCCAAAGTGGCTAGCTGTTATGCTAGCGCCGGAGTGTTTTTAGCTCATGATTCCTGCTTTTTATCGATCTCTCCCTGCTTGAACACGGCTGATTTCTTTGAATGAGTGATGAACCGCTCCAGTAGAAAGCATAATTTCAAGAACCACAGCAAGCTAAACATTAGCCACCTTTGCAAGCTAGCAACTGTACAAAATATGATAACCATTTCAACCCTAGTGCATAGTAGACATCATCAAATACCAACCAAACTACCAGCAGGACATTTGAATCAGCTTCTTTTCTGTAAACAAAAACATGTAAAATAGGAGTCGGTGTTGTATGTGTTTTGCGTTTTCAGTTTTGCTTGTTTATAAAAGCTGCTATTTTTACCTTCTGAAACGACTGTCAAATCAGCAACTTACTTTAGTCAGCAAGCAACTTTTTAAAGCCTGAACTATGAAACGACACAGATACGTGACAGTATAAAACACAAAACCTTAAGGAGCATCTTTCTCCAAACCACAGCTACGATTTGCCTTCACATGGTTCCATTTAAGTCAAGAATTATCTCCTTCGGCGAGGAAGACTCTCCCCTGATGAGATTCCTCAGAGACTTAGCTTCTCTTTCATTTGCCTTTGATTTATGAGGCCTTTTTTTCCAGGGAATAAAATGCTTTTACCACTACACTCTACAAGCTCTAAACTCGTGACAACAAACACCACAAATCCTTACTACTATTTTGTTAAAAACAATGACTGGGCACTTGTGACCACCTTAAATAGAGCTTCCATGGAATATGTGTGGCATTATGGCAAGGAGGTGTGAATAATGCAGAGCTTTACTGGCAACATGCTCAGTATTCCCCCAAAAAACATTTACTCACTAGAGCTTACAAGAACTCTTACCTCTGAAGTGGTTTTCCCTTCTTCCTGCTGAGGTTAAAGGTCAAACAAAACCACCACTCCACACTGCGGCTGGGTTTTTATCCCCTAAATGAACAGAGGAAGAAAAAAAAACATGCATCAGCTTCTGTTTCTATTTTCTAGCCACTTCATCCGTTTGTTCTACCTGCACTGCAGAAGAACTCAGCAGCCAAAGCAGAACAGAGCAATTTCACTGTCACGAGAATGCAGGGGATTAACTATGAAGAAGGCTTGAGCGAAGGACTTAACTGAGAGCAGACAAAAACGACACGCGCGGCCTGAGAGACACTTGCTGCGAAGCTCTGAAAGCAATCAAGCACCATTCAGCCTTCTCATCATCATTACTTCTAGATCAGGACAACTCAAATGCAGGGACTTCACTTTACAACAAAGCGATCTGGATCACAAACACTCAGCAGGCAACAAGCACAGGATTATCATTTCAAACATGAGTCAGCGCGTGAGCCTAAACTGTTAGGTGACTCACGAGAGTCTGCAGGGTTTAACAACTTCAAACATTTGAGTAAATCATTAACTCGTTCAAAACAGTGCTGACTCATTCATCTGACACAATACTGAATCAGAGTCTGAGTGTAAAACATGAGTTCTGCTTGTATGCATGCTGAGTATGCAGAGCTATGGTTTGGTTGTGTTTAGGTGTGTGTGTGTGTTGTTGATGTGGCTAACTACAGAGAAGCTATTCCTGCTAGTTTCAGCTGCTCCTATCATTTCTCTACACACCAACTGTCCAACCTCAACATGTGACGCCTCTCAGGGCAGAAAAGACAAAACAAGCGTCCGAGTGTGTCTCCGTTTAACAAGTGTTAGAAAGGTAGTGCGAGGACACCCGAGTCATCCTTTCATGTGTCATAAAAATAATAATTGCCTGCTTAGATTACAGGCTGAACCGCGTCATCTCCATGTTGTAATTTGCACACGGTTAATGTGTGATATCACTCAGTCAACACAAGGCTATTGAACAGGTGTGGCAGTGACACATGGGCCTGCGCAGCTGCAGGGAACACAGTTGTTTCAGTCACAACAGCGCAGGGGCCCGGCAAGCAGCTGCTCTGGTGCTGAAAACAAAGGCGTGCCTGCGACACACACACACGCATTACACACAAAAGTTCAGATCGAGAGCTGTGCAAAGATCACAGCAACACAAACTCCTCTTTCAGCTCTGTAGGTAAAATACTAAATATAAATCTCTTAAAACACATATACCCCAAAAGGTGCCCTGTGTGTAACGGTTTTTACGTGGCCTAGATTGGTGCCCCAGTTCAACAACAGACCGAAGGGAAACACAGGCTCCAATGTAGTGGACACAGGTGTGTCCTTGTCCATTAAGGGCCCTCCTTTGGGGCGGCTCATTTCCTGTCTGAGCAGGAAGTGGGAAGAAGGGCCGAGCACCGAGCGAGCAGGGGTGATGGTGATGTCACAGCGGGAAATAAAGACAGGATTGTTGAAGAGGAAGTACAGCAAACAAACAAGCAGGCAGGCAGGGCTAAATTAACATTGTGGCGTCACACGTTTCTCAAAATAAATCTGTGACTCTGGCAGGATTTAGAGACTTTATGGCTACGATTGTAAAAAGAACAGAACAGCACAAATAGTGACACAACATGGACTAAAATCAAGATTATTGCTTAAGGTTAGGCCATTTTGAAGTGTTTGTGTAAAAAGATCTTTACCACTGTATATTACTTCTTGAACAGGCTCAGTTTGGAGAAAAAAAAAAAAAAGAGTTTATGTCCCTCAGGAATGATATCCCATCTTAAAACAGTGCTAATCTCCAACATTTCATAGCAATTTATGAAATAATTTTTATAAAATGGCAGAAAAATCCCCATAAACACCAGTTTTACCCATTCCTGAGCTGATGATAGATATCTGAGAATGTGTCAACATTTCCACACAAAACAAACACAGTGACCTCAAACTCCCAACAAAAATATCCACACGCTTAACGATTTACTATTATTTGTGCAACCATTGTTGAATTTGAGAGATTTACTGCTGAAAATCAGCCCACAGAACCAGAATCTGGTCTCAGAACAAGACTTGGCCTCAGCAGTGACCCTGAGCGTTCCTGTAAGGGCATCGAGGTAAACCGTCAGTCAGCTGATTGATGGTCCGCCACAGAGCCGATCCTCGCTGGGAAGACGCATTAGTATTGATCAACGCCTCGCTTTTTGTTCCAAGTCGAGTACAGCTGCTTCCATTCTCGCTCAGCTGGATGCCTGACCTCTTCATTGGGTCAATACAAAAATCACTACCAGAGCTTCTTAATGTCGACTGTGAAAATCACCTCGTTTAATGTCAAATAACACTAAAATTTAGATTAAAACACTTACTGTATAAAATATATGGTAAAGAGGCAGGATTTTCAGGTACAATACCTTTCAAATGTGTTGCACCCCATTTCCTTCAAGCAAACAGATCATCAGAAAAAGCAATAAGAGCTTTTCAGCAGGAGAATTTAAAGAGACGGTTGCTTAGATTATTAATTTCAGGCAAAAAATGAAAAGTACATGCTAAAAAAATGTATATTTTATATCAAATCCTGTAAAACCTATTCCAGTAGATCATTTAAATAAAAACATGATAGATATATTTTTTTTTTTTACATAACATGGGCTCTTGAAAGACCAATAATTTCTCAGCAATATTAATTTACTCTGCCATTCTGGCTGCTTATCAGTCTGATCTTAACAAAACAACCAATAAGTACCGGTATACCTAATCTTGAGCATAAAGGTCTAAAGACTTGATAAAACCCAACAATATGAAAAGTGAGCATCTTCTCTGGGACACAACCCCCTCACTTCATGAGTTATTGAGATGAACCTCCATTATCATGTACCTTCAGCTGTTCTCAAACACACTGTAGTCTGGCTGTGATTACCAGGAGCCCATCTTCCCGTCTCAGTGGGATTCTCCACGCTTTGTGCAGCAAGCATTCGCCTCTGGAAAAACCACACATGGTGGGAATTATGGAATAATGCTGTGTCAGGAATGTTCCCACGATGGCCAGTGGGATCTAATGGGGGTCCCACTGGCTGGCTAGCTAGCAGTCGGGTTTATTGGTAATAACACGCATACAGAGTTACATGATGGCATGCCTCATACGTCAAGTTTAAATTTGGACAAGTTTCTTTTCTGCTCAATCAAAAACAACTTGTGCATGACTTTCAATTAAAGGACAGACCTTTTGAAGAGAAGTTCTAAAATAATATTTTCTGTTGATAGATCTTTGAACAAACTAGGTTTGGAGAAAATGATCAAATCTGACTGAACTGAAAAGCTAACAGCTAGTCCACCAAAGGCCCAAATTATAGTGGAATGCTAGACACTTAAAATGAAAATTTACATAGTTTTCTGTGATGATTCACAAGTGTAAATAGTAGCAGCATTAACTGGCTGAAGCACTTCTTGTGCAGCTTGGAGCACTTCCTGCTGGAATATCAGAATATTTCTGCTGGAATAACTACATAAAGTGGAAAAAAAGGGTAATTACATACAAATTTAAAACGGCGTTTGCATGATTGTTATTTACTTTTTGAGGTTAGTAGTTTTAAATAGTAGTAGTACCTCAGTATCAGCCCGATACCGGTATCAGCACTGGAGCATCCCTACTTTCCACTCAAGTCTTGAGTCAAGTCCAAGTCTTAAACAAGTTACAGATTGCCGAGTAATATAAAATAATGTTCAGACTAATACTACTCAAGTAAGTTGACATCATCTGCTCCAGTTTAAGCTCCAATTAGCTGCTGGTGTTGAGCGCTTCAGGTCAATGGAAAGCTAAGTGTCATTCTACGTTAAATTGTATCGGCTTTATGTATACTTTAATAACTACAGAGTATGAGTATATGACCTTAGTATCGGCCGGATACCCGATGCCGGTAGTGGCATCGAAGCATCCCTACTTTCCACTCAAGTCTTGAGTCAAGTCCAAGTCCTAAACAAGTTACAGATTGCTGAGTAATATAAAATAATTTTCAAAATATACAAATGCTTCTAAATTGTCCTTAGGTGTGAGTGGGTGTGTGGTTGTTTGTCTCGTTCGTCTCTGTGTGGCCCTGCGATGGACTGGCGACCTGTCCAGGGTGTCCCCCGCCTCTCGCCCCTTGACCGCTGGAGATAGGCACCAGCTGCCCCGCGACCCTCTGTGGAGGATTAAGCGGCTACAGAAAATGGATGGATGGATGGATACAAATGCTTCTTAAAAGTTGTATTGATTTTGCAGAAACTGACAACTAAGGTATTAAATATTTAGAAGTCAACATGCAACATCCAAGTGAAGTCACTTGTTAAGTACCAAGTCAAGTATCATGCCATCAAAATGCACCTTGAGTCTGAGTCAAAACCAAGTCATAACTAATCCACACCTCTAGTCATTAGCATGTCAATTAGCCAGATCTTATCTCCATTTCCCCCCAAACTGAGGTCATTTAAAGATGTAAAATAATTACTCATTACTTTTCCATTAAAAAACCCTTTTCAAAAGATCTGAACCATCCCTTAAACTACAATGGAGACCCATATATTCTCAAACCTCATCATAGACTCAGCTTGAGCACAGCTGATCAGCTTAAAGGCAGCAATCTCACTCCTCTTTTATACGGTTTTATTCCAATAATCTCCTGACAGGAGTCGCCACCAGCAGGGAAGGGTCAGGTTGGTGAACTACATATGTGACCCCTGCCTTAGCTTCAAATGCAGTTATTGTGCCAAACAAAAGAGGGCAGGACGTGACTTACTCACAGGGCTAAGCTGTCTTTGAGGTTAACATTATCAGGAATCACTTGAGAGTGTGGATCAGCCACGCAGCGAGATTAGCAAGCTACTCAGCCACAAACTTAACACAGAATCTCAGTCAATAGAACCTTGCAGTCACTTTCAGAGCTGCCAGGGTATTAGTCAATGAGATTTGGAGGGAGGCAGTAGGCAGTCACACGTGCACACACACACTATTTCATGAGATTAAGCTTGTAGGTTTGAGTTACTGTCAGGGGGATTCTGCTGCAAAAATGTGCCAAGCCACTTCTAGCACTGGCAGCGTGGCCGTCTTTATTGGCTGGATTCTTTCTGCATTGTAGGTCAATGCAGAGAAACTCCAGATTCCTTCAATGTCCTCAATAAACCCTGACGTAAAACAAGTAACGGAGCAGCCAGGCTGTTACAGTAAATGCAGAGCGCTACATAAAGGCGTGTGAAAAAGAACGTCCTCCAGACTTTGGCAAGAGGACGCAAGGAAAATGAAGCACGACCTCCAAGTTTCCAAGTCGCCGTATTTCATATGACATCAGCTTCAACGAACTATTTTATAGATTCTCAGATGCTTTTATATATTACTATTTCCCAACAAAACATTTCACATTTTAAGCTCCAACAGGTGTTCTTTTTGCTTTCCAAAATCTTTTTTCAAAGCTTTTCTATTTCTGGGGTCATCACTGGTGGCATTGCAGTGCACGCTGAGCCTGGTGGCTTTCAGCAATGAGCGGGCTGCCTTCCAATCCTTCACGTTTTGATTCCTCGTGGTTTCGCTGCCCACTTAAATACTGCCTGTAGAAGAAATGAACTGGGGTAACTTTCCCGCTTGTGGATGAGAGCGCAGTTAGAAGATCTAGGGAGGAGGGAAAGTGGGCTACGGTGCATATTTAATTACAAAACGAGCCTTTTCAGCCCCTGTTTTTGGATCAGTGCTAGTTTGTGGCTTGAACTAAACACAGAAACACTTGAAACAGTTGGAAGATTTCAATAATGTATGGGTGCACCAGATTTTGCTTTCAGACTATACATGACACTGGAGAGAAATGTTTTTTGGAGCTACAACTTGAGAAGTTATGCTGTACACGGTTTATATTTTTAGACGATCTAAAAGTGAAGGTTTACATGAGTCTGAAAAGGTCCTAACCACCAACAAGGGTTTTCAATCAGTACAAAAGCAGCTTCTTATATCTTTGGTGAATACTTTGAGTCTTTCGGCCTAAAAGCTTTTTTAGTTTGTTTTTTATTCCTAGTGAGACATTCAGACCACTTAAAATGTCGCCATAAACATAAACCCAAAGGAGATGACTCAAAATAACACTAACTTCTGAAACTAGACCTTTTGTTTTATGTGATAAGTCTTATAATGCTGCTTTTGTTAGTTTTCCAAACAGTAAATAAGCTGAATCCTCAGAGGATTTTACTGGAATGCAACCCTGAGGTCAACGATTTGAAAGCGACTGTACGGACTGCAATGAACAGAGGTCACCCAAACATTTTAGGGCCAAAAGGCAGGCATTTCACAGTGGGGTGAGAGGAAACACAGTGCCATTTAATTTGTTTGTATTTGCATTTCTTTCTCAAACCCCCATCCATATCAATCCGTCGTCTACTGTATGTGTCCTGAGAGACTGCCAAAAGGCAAGCAAACAAATCAAGCACGCGAGCACACAGATGCTCAAGATGCTGCTGTGGTTTTCACGAGGAGGGAGTGAACTCTGCTCAGATGTGAAGCAGAGAGGATGAACACACTGGTTGCGGTTGAGCTAATGTTTATCCCAGGCTCTCAAGAAAGTGTGGCTATCATCAGCTGCAAAGCACTGACCATTTAATTTACTTCAATTGAGGATGTAAAATATGTGAAAGCAATCCAGGGAGTACAATATAAATCCGGTCTCCATCGGCATGTAGTAATTCTTACACCAGGCAGCTCATGCATCACCTCAAGTCTATAATACATTTTCTATACAGCAGCCACTGCAGTCAGACATCACATGGATATTTCAACTGAGTTAGCACTTCGTGTGCTCTTAATACTGCTTTCTGAAGCACTCTGGCTTGCCTTAAGCATTCTGTGTCATCTCTGAGTCGAAGAGCCATAATCCAGAGTCTAACTCTAAACTAACCGACTCTAAAGTGATTGTTGGCAGCTAGTTAGAGACACAAAATTGAGAAAGCATGTACATTTTCAGTCAGAATTGCACTGAATTGGTACATAACTCTTTTTGACAAGTTTATCTTTTTGATAAAGTCAAGTGGGGCATATGATTCAGTCAAATTGTCTTAATTGTGTTTTAATTTCTTAGCAATTCACCTTAATTTTATTGTCCATTATGAGACCAGCCCCTTCTAAAATTTTCTAATTTTTTCTCACACTTTAGTTAGAATTTAACTATGTTTATGTATTTAACAGACGCTTTAACAACTAACCCTGACATTAACCCTAAACAAACTTAGATTGTCAAACACTAGTCTCTAAGGGGACCATAAGGGAAAAAGAACACAGGATAGAGTGAAGTGCATGAAGAGAGTACAGAGGAGTAGGGAAGGTAGGTGCTAGCCTAGAAGATGTTCTCTGAAGAGCTGGGTCTTCAGGAGTTTCTTGAAGATGGACAGGGACGCCCCTCCTCTGGTAGCACTTGGTAGGTCATTCCACCATCGTGGAACAACACATGAAAAGAGTCTGGACTGTCCAGAGCGTGGTGTAGGCACTGCTAGCTGACAATCCTTTGATGATCGGAGTGACCAAGCCGTGACGTAAGCCTTAGCAAGAGGATTCAAGTAGATGGGAGCTGTTCCTTTCAGGACCCTGTATGCTAGTGTTAGTGACTTGAATTTGATGCAGGCAGCTAAAGGTAGCCAGTGGAGCTCAATGAACAGAGGTGTGACATGTACTCTTTTAGGCTGATTGAAGATTAAACGCGCTGCTGCGTTCTGAACCATTTGTAGAGGTTTCACAGTGCAGGCTGGAGACCAGTTAGAAGGACATTGCTGTAGTCAAGGCAGGAGATGACCATAGATTGCTCCAGGAGCTGAGTGGCGTATTGTTTCCGGTATGGTCTGATCTTTCGTATGTTAAACAATGCGAAGCGGCACGAATGAGCGACAGAAGCAATATGATCTTTAAAGGTCAGCTGGTCGTCAATCAAAACATCCAGATTTCGAGCCGTCTTTGATGGAGCCAGAGATAGGGAGTCAGTTTGTATTGAGATATTGTGTTGTTGGAGAACTAGTTGGAGACACAAAGTTGGAAGAAAATGTGTTCATTTTCAGCTGGAATTACACTTAGTTGGTACGTGCTAGACTTGAACAAGCTTTTTATATCATATGGGCATATGGGGCATATGATGTAGTTGAGAACAAACTGCCACGTTTGTCAAACACGAGAGCAAAATTTCTTGCCGCAATTTAATCATAACGTCTTAATGGCATTGCAATTTGTTTGCAATTAACACAAGTTGTCTCACGTTTTTTTTCACTCTTTGCTAGTGTAAAGGGTTAAAGAAACCAGTGAAAAAGAAAACATAATTAAAAAAAAAAAGACACCCCTCATGATTTATTTTATTTTATTATTCATCCATGGTGTGGAAAAGTATGGGCAAAGGCATTTTCATTATACTATTGTTCAGATGTAGGTACAGTACACAGAGTCGCCACAGGAGGGCGCACATCGGTTAGAGGTACTAAAAACACCAGAGGCAGGCTACGGCAGAATAAATCCTGCTGTTGGTTGTTAACAAGCTCCTGTTTCCTGCCTCTCTGTTTTATCCAAACAGGTGGGTCATATGCCTCTAAAGTGTGTCAGCTAGTGCAGTGTTTTTCAACCGCTGTTCCGCGGCACATTAGTGTGCCGTGAGAGATCGTCAGGTGTGCCGCGGGAAATTATTCAAATTCACCTGTTGGTTTAAAAAATATTTTTTGAAAACTAATTATTATCTGCTAATAATATTCCATTATCGCGCGTCTGTGCCAGTCATCACCAAATGGCAGACTCCGGTTCTGTTTGGAGTCAGACCATGCAGCAAATCCAAGACTTGGACCTGGTCCAGGCTGTGCGCTCTGGGCGGTGAGACACGCGGCGCGCTGTGAGACGCTACCGTGGCCCGCCCGGCACCGGCACGCCTCCTCCCCCGACCTGGACCACATCAAGTCTGTGGTTCAACTTGGTTCGGCGAGGAGGAGGAGGGGGAGACAAGCGGTCGCGGCCCCGCTGCCACCGGTCAGGAGAACCAGTCCTGGACTGGCTCCGTTTCCTGGTGGAGCAGCAGCAGTTCTGATATTTTTAAATTCATACTTTGATCTGCCCGGTCCATAAAACCATCAGCGGCCCACAGACACTGGGTTGGGTCGTCATCATGTCGCTTTGTTCCTGCGTGACGCACATTTGACAAAAAAAAAAAAAAGTCGTAGTAAACCCCCTCAGCATCACTGGTTTTTAACGGTCTGAGAGGCTCACTGGGTTTTGTCTCCAGTCTCCTCTCTTTGGCTGAAGGTCCCGTTATTCTGATCACCTGTCAGACCGGCGAGGAGCAGCTGCTCGCGCATGTCGTCATAAGGAGAGCGCGCGTCACAGCTGTGTTTCTCAGCATAACTGATGACTTAAAATTTAACAAATCAAACAATATCAACACTAAAACACATTGATCTGTCAGTGACTTTATCAGGTTGTCATTTATTACTAATGTTTAAATACACCCAAAAGTTTTACTACTAAAAACATGTTGACAGAGTCCTGCATGATGTTACATGGATAATGAAATAAGGCAGATTTAATCCATTACAGATAAACTGGATGCTACAGTCACTTTTTGACAGGTGAAAAAAATCAGTTTGAAGTTATTTGATGTGGTAAAAAAGAGATATGATGCTTTAATCAGGTGACCTGTAAACTAAATGTAATCCTTTACTGTCAGGAGATGAGAAGGTTTCTACAGTAAAACTATTAAAACAGGGTGAGCCTTAGAAAACAGCTGCAGTCCTGACAGATTAATTTGTTTTAGTGTTAAAAATGTTTGATTGGACCAAATTCATCTGATAACTTTATACAGCTTTATACTGCTCCAATGAGGATGGGTCAAATGGAGAGATGAATTTCCCCAAGGGGTTCAATAAAGGATCTATTATTATTATTATTATTATTATTATTATCAACCATCAATGAGCTCAGACGGTTCTGACACAAAAGTCAGGGTACACTCAGCTGGGTGCTGAACCCGCAATCCTCTTGAAACAAGACAACAGTGCAAACCAACTGTATCACGTTAAAAAATTTGCTATACAAATTTCCTCTCAAAATAGACACAGTGCACATCAGGAACATGTCTTGAGCTCTTCTAAAGGTCCACGAGTCAGAAGTGAAAGAAATATGAGACAGTTTAAGAAGCAAACAAATAGCAAATACAATTAGGGTAAAATACAAAGAAATTGAAAGATAAGACACAATTATGATCAAAAAAATTTGCACAACAGTGGCAATTTACAGTTAAGTCACACGCTTGTGGCTTTCAGCAGGTTTCCTAATCATATATAGAACTTCTTGTAAAAGCGTACCAATTCAATGTGATTGCAACAGAAAATTCAAAAACTTTATAGCAATTTTTTTGACTACAACTAGTCACCAATAATCTCAGCCAAGTGAGACACTGGCTGACTCACAGAAATCAAATTGTGGAGGATTCCAGGTCTTTATTGATGACTTTGTGACTACTTGAGAAAACTTGGGCAAATTTTTTTTTAACCTATTCAAAAATCCCACTACAAGATCGAGGCCCTTCAGCTCACATGAGGAAACTGAGAATCTCAAACGTTTCAAGACATTTTGGGAACTTCCTCGCAAATGCCTTTCATAAACTGTTGCCAACTGTCACACCTGTTTAAAGACTGCCCAAGCAAACTATGCCATACACCAACCCACTTCTTCACTGGTGTGGTGAAGCTTAAACTAGACCTGTAACAAGAGAAACCAATATCCATAAATCATCTCCACTTTCTATGCCCCACTCACTGATATTCAATGCATCAGCTGAAATTCCAGCCGAGTTTTAACAATAGGTCAATGGAAGATTTATTAATCTTGGACACTGAGATCAGATTCAGGGCGATTACTCAAGTTAGTCAAACTTAGGTGCACAAAAGTTAGCCCCTAGGCTTGGACTGGTTCAGGTGTTGATCGTGCTCTGCTGGCTGTATTTGCAAAAGGTAGTAACAATCAAGGAAAGCTCAACAAAAACACAA
This sequence comes from Callopanchax toddi, assembly GCA_006937965.1. Lineage (NCBI taxonomy): Eukaryota > Metazoa > Chordata > Actinopteri > Cyprinodontiformes > Nothobranchiidae > Callopanchax > Callopanchax toddi. The sequence continues at coordinate 2,912,201 of SSNR01000057.1, read as the reverse complement.
TTTTTCAGAGCCTTCGTGTTTTTCAGCATGTACTTTTTAAAAGACTTTAGCTGCAAATAAAATGGGTCATCTAATACAGTAGATGAAGGAAAAAGGGGGGTTCTCATTGCCTCAAATGGGACAAAATTAGCTACATGCCTCTGTCAAAGTCAAGGCAAAATTAATAGCAGTTTTAACTATTAAAAAGGTGGGTGAGATATCACAGAAGATGTAAAATACAAGAACATTGTCTTTTGGAATGTGTAATAATTGTGTGCTTGAGTACACCTGCCCAACGACGACTAAGATCATGAACTAACCAAAAAAAGAAAAGAGAACAGGCGGATGGCCTCCTTCTGCCGACTCCAATCAGTGGTGCAGCATACTGACTGCAGCGTTCGTCTATTTATTGCTTCAGAACCGGGAAGTACTTTTACACGCCCTCTTCTTTTGTGGTGGTGCATTAAAACCCTAAAAGTGCAGGGTTTTTTTAAGGAATGAAAAGCCTTATTGTCATAAATTTCCTAGTCAAGGAACAGAAAACAATCAACATAAAAAGAAAAGGGTGTATCTGGACCTCCAGCAGCTGATTCCCAGCAAAAAAAGAGGTCCCTGACCTAAGTCTTTAAGTACATTTGTACATTTATGAAAAGGCCAACAGGAAGAGCTGCTCACTATCTGGAACAGCAGAGGTTTTGCAGGCTAACAGGCAGGCTGGTTAGCCATTTGTCTTTGTTTGCAAATGGCTGGGGCAGCTGCCACCAAAGGTCAGCAAAATGTTGGCAGAACAAGGCCCTACAGAGGCAGGAGCCACGTGCCTGAGACGAGCTGCGGACACACCCACATTGAATTCTACATACTTTATCTGGAATTTTGACTCACATACAGCTCCAATCTTATCAGCATTGAGGAATTGCAATGAGTTAAACTTAAAAAGGTATTTTCTAGTTTGCAAAACTTCCCATGTAGAAGTATCAGTTTCCACTCGCCCTTTCATCAGGGTGCGTTTGAAGTGCGATCCTCCACCAGTCCTCCTTTACTTATCTACACCCCCCTGGCTGTAACACAACCTTGGTAAACCTACACCGACCACCATTGGCACCCCCAGCCTTGATTTTTGAGCTTTTGAATGGGGGGAGTCTCAAACCCTGAGACATGAGTGGATAGATTTAGCAAAATACCAAACCAAGAAAAGCTCTTGAATCTATCTTCTTTGATGCATACTGTGTGTTGTGATCATTCTATAGGATTAAAATGACAACTGTGAACGAAGCATTACAAGAGGATTTTTAGCTGCTTCTTCTTTTAGCCAAACAACAGAACTGCTGAATGAGAAAACCATGCTGCAGGTTATGTTATTTCTGAAGGCTGTTGTGTCTCCAAGCATACATAAACTCTCTCCTCCAGATTCCTTCTTTAATACTCTCAAGAAAGAAATCCAACAGTAAAAAAAAAAGAACAAATGCTTTAAAGCAAGGGCAGTGGAATAACCTAACACATGTTTTACCTCCATGGCTGGAAATTCAATCCGTGACTGGTCTTTTTATGACTCGGACTACTGAATGCTTTCTACAACTGCAATAATCTTGTCAGGCTAATGCTACAAAGCTAAACTAGACCTAAAATGTTGGCACAGATGACAAAACTGAAGCAGATATCTTTCAGACCTTCCATTTTACACAAACAGCCATAATTAAAGTCTTCAGGAATACTTTTTGTAAAGGGTGCAGGAAACAGATCCACCACTAACAGCACCCAAAGGAATACATCCTGAGTTTTCCAGATGTGATTTAGGCATCTTTTACGTCAGTCCTCTACCGTGTCTCCGACAAGACAAAGAGTGAAATTTGACTCTGAGGGTCTGACATTTTCCTCTCGTGAAGGAATATAAGCTTAACGTCATCTGCCTGGAGGGGGGAGCAAAAAGGCCAGTGGTTATTTTCACCCCATTAACAGCACTGTAAGCGAATGGGGTACATTGTTGCTGCACCGTCTCCATGCCCAGAATAATGTGCTTCTACTCTAGTGCTTTGTGGATGCAAATCAAGCGTGCCTTAAGGACACAGACGGTCTATTATAATGCCACCGTGAGGCATAAAGGCTGGGCCAAGTGGCCCTTTTCTGGAGGAAAAAGCTGTTTGTTTCACTGACCTATAAATTAAAAACACATAGATTACGGAGACAGTTTACCAGGCACAAATCCAAAGGACCCAAAGCAGTATGGGGCCCCACCAAGTCTTGTGTCAGACACATATTTAACAAACCAAATGAGATGCAAAGGAGATGTAAATTAAGAGACTCCAAATACCAACAAAAGAAACAAAAATGAAAGTGGTTAGTCAAAAATGTCTCAGATGTGACACAAAACTATAGAGACAGAGGCCACAAATTTAGAAGATTTATAATCATTAAAGAAAATCAATGTGAGACACCAACTTTGGGTAAAAAGGACACCAACATCTCCATCAAGTCATTTAAAGTGACCAAAAAATGTGTTGCAAAACTACAAAAAGGCAAGATGACCAAGTGGTGATGTCAAAAGCAGCATGACAATAGCTAAATCCAGACATGATTTTTGGGTGCACTGAACGCTGTAAAATTCACTGCTGAGGCAACTATGGTATTGTTTTACAATCCATCAACAAGCTGTCCTCAAGTTCAAGAATAAAATGGGAATTGTAGCCATTTTAAATGTTTTTGTGTGAAAGTGATACTAGATAGCTTCCTGACCTGACTCAGTAGTTATTGTTGCTGTCTTAAAACAAATCCAATCTTCAAAATTTCACACCAGTTCATTATAATGTTATTTAATACCATTAATTCCTCATTGCATCATTGTTTTAGCAGAAATATTTAGACAAATTTGATAATGTTGTACAGGATTATAAAACAAACACAAGAACTGCTGTTAAAGCAGCACTCTGGAGGATTTCATCAGGAGAGCAGTTTTTGAATCTAGCGTCCAAAGGCTCCTCCTCAAAACATCTCGACACACGCGTCCGGTCGCGTGTGCGCGCGTGCACATGGCGCATATACTTTGGGCATAAACTGTACAGCTCAATGTGTAGGGTTTAATCACTCACAGTTCACAATCTTATTCCAACAACACTACGAGGGTCTGATGAGCCCTCTCTGTCCCTGCTGCTTCTGATATTAGCTCTGTTAGCACCGAGCTGCTGCTGGACTCTGAAGCTGAACTTGACTCGGCCCTGGATGAACTTTCTGACCAAAATAAACGCGTAATCCTGTCAAGCCTTGCCATTCTGTGAGGTGAAAGGTTTAAAAATAAAAATAAATCCATCTTTAGCTGGAGAATGGGTAGGTTTTTAGTAGAAATGAGCCGTGAGTCCTCAGTGAACTGCTGAGACGGCAGAGAAACACACGGAGCGTCCTGTACGACAGCGCCCCCTACTGGTACAGGTTTGGTCGATGTGCGTGCATGTTGAGAGAATGCAGAAATTTGAATTTCATTGGCTGAAAAATGTCAGCGGCAAGAAATAATGCAAAGGGGGCTCTAGGAGGAAGGAGGATCTTCATCAGAATGACAGATGTTGTGGAACTCAACCCATAGATCATAGTTTAGACCTGAAATATCATTTAAAACATTTAGAAAACTTTGATACAGAGAAAAATGCTCCAGAGAGCCGCTTTAAATATTAAAGTTTGGGGTTGTTTTAAGAAGGCAGCAATAAACTTTGGTCTTGGCTGTCCTAGCTAAAGTCCTATTTATTATTTCTTCAAACTGAGGTTGTTCAACCTGTAGGCTACTAACAATGTTTACACATAAATACTTCAAAATGGCTGAAATATCAGTGGAGTAATAACTTAGCTCTGGTAATACTACCATTGGAGCAGCGTGTAAACATGTGTTTGACTTCCAACTTTCACACCAGGCTTGAGAAGCAGCAAACACTGTTGTTTGAGAGACTTGTGTCGAGTCTATTGGCTGAGCGCTAAACTGCAGATAACCACTGGACAAACTAGCTACATGTCATCCAATCTGCTGCCGCCGGCGTCACCCAACAAAGGGAATTAAAACGGTGTTCCTGAGCCGCAGAGAAGGGCTGCTTCATCACCAACTACACCCAAACAACGCCAACACACACGACCACCCGTGTTACACGCTGTTATAAACACAATATAGCGTATTCCATAAATTCAGCGGCTTAAACACAAACATTAGCTCGTCCGTTCGTTCGGCCATTACCAGAAGCGGTTAGCCTCCTCCCGCTGACAGGGTGGAGACCACATCTTTCGCTCCAGCTGGATGCAGACGAGAAAAAATTACCCCGAAAATACTTCCAGACAGCGTCAAGGGGCTTCTCCGCTAACAAATACAACCTAACAATGGGCTGATGTTGAATCGTCCATCCCAGGAGAAATGCGGCTCTTTTCCCAGTCGGCCCAAACGCTGCACAGCCCTGCTTCTCCCCAAGAAAGGGATCGTTCAATGGCCGCATAGGAGGCACACAGACCCCATTCAAACACCCTGCAGCTAAAAACACTAAAACTAAAAGATACTAACGCAAGGTTGGGTTTACATAACCCATTATTTAGTTTGATAAAAGTCTCAGAGAGACTTCTTTATATCTTATCACCCGAGGTCACAGTCTGGGATGGGCTGCCAACAATATATGTGGAAAAAAGCGATATCATTAGTGACATTTTATTTATATTCGTTTTTTCTGTAAGAGATATAAGTAGTGAAAAGTTTAAACGTGTCAAAACATAATGATTTCTTTAAATTCCACTTACAATAAAACGGGATTAGAAAGAGGGTCCCTTCTCTTCTTCTTCTTGTGTTTTCCAGGAGTGGTTATCCCAGCCCTCAGCGGGAGGAATAACAAGGAAAAACTCCTGATGTGATATTTTAAATTAAAATCTGGTTAAAAGTAGCAGATGTCCTCATGTTCCCAAACGCTGCCTCGCCTGCAATCCACAAATGTGTTCCCATTCCCATTCTTCTCTCCCGCAGCTGCTGAGGACACGCTGCGCGTCTCCGTCGTTTCCTGTCCAGCCCAGGAGCGGACGGTGCCTTCAAGGGCTGTGGGAAATATCAGACCTCTAAACTGAGGAGGAGTGACCAGGCTAAAGCACGGGGGCATCGTCAAAAAATCAACTCTAAATCTCGTTTAAATGCTTTCTTTAAACGACCAAAATACTTTATTTTTGATTAATTCAATATGCAATTTCCATAAAAATAAATAAAACAGAAAGAAAACAATGCAAAAATAATATTCGATTCATGCTTCAAATGCCAGGGTAATTAAAAAAAAAAAAAGGAAGGCTTTAATAACCTGACTCAGATTTTTTTAACATGTGATAAACAACAAATCCTTTAAAAATAAAAAATAGTAGAACTTTAAGACAAATATCAAAACTATTTCTTGTTTTAAAAATAAAACAATTGTAGATTTAAAATAAGACACTTTATCACATATTTCATACATTTCACCAAACACACCATTTAGGAGCATGTCCACAAACATTTACTTAGAATTTTTATTTTAAATTCTTGTTTCGTAAAGTGATATTTTAAAAAATATGCCAAATTGTTGAGTATTTTCTTCATTTATATTGATAATGAATGCTTTGCACATTAATATGTGAAACAAAAGTAAAATTAAGATGTGTGATATTTAGAATTTTTCTTAAAAACCAAAACAAAGATTAGTAGTGTTTTTGGATATTATCTTTATGAACTTTATTAACATTTTACATTTCTAAAAAACAATGTTTTTAAGTCAAATTCAATTTTAGTATGTACTGCAACACAAAATAAATATTTTCTGTCATGTTATTGCCTCGACAACCTGCTCAGTCAGTAAAATTAACAAAATAAAACGTCAAATTAGAGGACTTTATCATAAGCATGCTAATGGAATAGTGCTTTGTTGCCATCTAGTGGACCTAAATGCATCAACAGAGGTTAAACAACCCTTTTACATGAGTAACACTTTAAAGAAGTCAGCACTGTCTCACACCTGGATTGAATATGCCGTTTGTATGTGCCATACAGTGACTCATATTATTTAGGAAGCGTTTTATTCATTTCTCATAAATGTGTGTTTCTCTGCCTGTCAGCGTTTCCTGCCATGACACTTTTGGCAGTCACACAAATGTCAGTTCAGCGTCTGTTTCTGCTAACCAGTGTGTTCAGTAAACACAGTTCAAGGACAGGGTTATTGCTCTTTAGCTGTGTAAACTACAGGAGACTGTGAAAGCCGTCAGGAGCAATGTCCTTTGAGAAGATGAGCTCAAAGTAGAGATGTTAGGGATAATAGTAATTAAGTACGTAGTAAGTAAAACTTTATTTATAGAGCGCCTCTCAAGATAAAAATCACAAAGCGCTTAACATGAGAAAAACATAGTTAAAAAATAAACAGATTTGAATAAATGAGTAAGAGTTGAATAAACATGACACAAATAAAAACAGACATGAGATTTAAACAGATGAGTCTTTAACATCTTCTTAAATGAGTCCATCGAGTCCACAGACCTCAGTGAGAGTGGAAGAGAGTTCCAGATACACAAATATACATGAACACACAATATATCAGGTCAAACATCTTGAACCAGTGGTTAAACACGATGGTGAAGACGTGATTTGGGCTCTTTTACAAAAAAATTATCTAAATGTGAAGTAAAACACCTGATCAATGCTGTGTTGACAGTAGGACAAAACCCCAAACACATCAGAAAATCTACAAAACAGTGACTGACGGCTGTGGGGGGGAGGCTGTAATTTAGCCAAAAAACTACAGTGAAAAGTTGATGACTTGAAGTTTGCCAAAAGTGTTTTGAAAGAATGACTAAATCAGAGGATATTTAATCTCCCACATACCGCTTAAAATAGTTTTGATCTTTGAAGTGGGTTTCTGTGGAAAGGTTATGAAGAATTAATGCAAACCTGTTATAGACAGCTATTAAATCTGCCTCGGTTTGGAGAATCTGACTGGATTGACAAGTCAAAATACAGTGTGAGTGAGGTTAAGACAAACACTGATTACTGCAGACTCAGACATTTCACAGTTGTTCATGCAAATCTTGACACTGCTATCAATTTCATTTTGTACATCTATTCTGACAAATTTATTAGATTTGTGCTGGAAGAGCTGCAGCTAGGGTGCTGTGAAAAAGTATTTTGCTTCCATACAGATGTATTCTGTTGTTTTACATCAGCAAAAAGGGGAAAAAAATCACAATAATTTAGCCTTTATTTGTCCCCTACCTACTGAGCTATGTAGGGTGACTGGGCTCAGCCTTAGAAATAAGGTGAAGCGCTCCGATCAGGAGGAGCTCAGAGTACATTATCAGCTGAGTTAGTTCAGGTATTTGATTAGGATGTGTCCTGGTCACGTTGAATAACAAATGCATATTATACTGAGGGCAATGGTGGCTCTGTGGAAGAGAGGCCATCTACAGTGTGGGAGATCAGGGTTCAATCCCCGACCCAAGCAATGTGTCAAAGTATCCTTGGGCAACATATGAACCCCCAACTGCTTCCCAGACACCATCAAACTGGCTGCCCTCTGCTCCTCAGGGATGGGTCAAATGCAGAGAACAAATTCCACTACATTGTACTGAGGTATATACATACAGTGGTGTGAAAAACTATTTGCCCCCTTCCTGATTTCCTATTCTTTTGCATGTTTGTCACACAAAATGTCTCTGATCATCAAACACATTTAACTATTAGTCAAAGATAACACAAGTAAACACAAAATGCAGTTTTAAAATGATGGTTTTTATTATTTAGGGAGAAAAAAAATCCAAACCTACATGGCCCTGTGTGAAAAAGTGATTGCCCCCTTGTTAAAAAAATAACTTAACTGTGGTTTATCACACCTGAGTTCAATTTCTGTAGCTACCCCCACATCCCGACATCCTCTATGGGCAACTCGAGTCAAACTTTCAAGTCTTTTAAATCATTTCCAGGGCAGCAGAAGAAATCTAATAAGAATACCATGATGGATTCTTTTGAAGAAAAAATAAATCTATCTCGCTTGCTACGGACAAAAGAGCAAGAAATCCAAAAATTAAAAGAACAACACCAGAAGGAGATAGAGGGAATCCTCAAACGGTATCAAGATGTTCAGACGGAGCCAAAGAAAGATCTCAGAAATAAGAATCTGGGAAAAAAGGCCACAAATGCTGACAAAGAGATCGCCTCCCTTCAACGAAAGATTGCGCATTTGAGCCCGTTTCAAGAACTGTTTGAGAAAAACAGAGAGGAATGTAATGAGCTCAAACAGGAAGTGGCTAAGTTGACAAAAGTCAACAGAGACAATCAAAATGAAATTAAGACGCTTAGAAAGGAAAATCAAACATTTGAAACTTCATTGAAGGAGACAGAGGGGAAGAGAAAACACTTAGAAGAAGAGCTGTCCGTTGTAACGAAACAGAAAAACAAAGCAACTGAATTAATAGACGTGTTAACCGCTTACAGAGAGGCAGCTAAGGAGTTACATGTCCGGCTAACTGAACAAAGTCATGAACTCGAGGAAAAGGAATCAGAGTTGGCCAAAACGAGGTTAGCTGAAATACAGTTAACCAACGCCAACGACAAGCTAAAAAGGGAATTTAAAGAGCTATCAGATACAGTAGCTGATCTCGCTAGAACAAACGAAACGCTTGAGTCTCATTTAAAATCTTCTCAAAGAAATCTTGAAAAGTTAGAACAGGAAGTTCACAAATGCCAAATCCAGGTTGAAGAACTAGAGAGCATTCGAAACACCTACGGCGAACAACTGAAAAGGGATCATCGTGACATATCGCAGTGGAGACAACAGAACAAACAGTTGGAAGATGAAAGAGACGGACTCCAGAAGGAGTTGGAAAACGTTCAGCATCAAAACTTCTCTTTGGACAAAGAATTGACAGAAGCTCAAAGAGTTAACAGTTCATTCCAAAGCCAGAGCAGGAAGATGACTGAAGAAATCCTCGAGATTTTAAAAAATAATGACAAAAACAAAGAAGCTCTGAAATTAGCTGAAGAGAAAAACAGTTCTTTGACTGTAGAGCTGGAAAACACCAACTTGGAGATGAAACGTATCGAAAGGTCCTGTCATCAAAGGTTGTCAGCTGCTGAAAAACAGACGTCTGACTTAATTAAGAAGTTGGGAGAGTGTGAGCAGCTTCTCAAGGAAAACGTTGGAAATGAAAGACCTGTTATGGATTTTAAAGTGACACATAAAGACAATGAAGTGTTTGAGAGGACAATCGATGTACTGAGAGGACCGATCGTTAAGAGAGAACACCAGAAACATCAGTCCACTCAGGAGAAGGTCAGAGAAATCCAGGAGCAGCTCACAAAACAACATATTTTTCCTTCTACTCAGCAAAGGTTGCTGAAATTGAACCGCCAACAAAAACCTGCCACTGAAACCAAAGATTGGTTCACGAACCGTCCCCGTCTTCTTCCTCTTCGGCCATCTGTCCCACCGTTAATGCTACCCAAAGCAAAGTTACAGCGTGAGACTAAAGAAGAAAATGCTAATATTAGCATTGGCAGAACTTCAGCATTAGCTTGTGAAACCATTTAATCCTCATGCTAACATGCTAATATTAGCATTGGCAGAACTTCAACATTAGCTTGTGAGAAACCATTTAATCCTCATGCTAACATGCATGAGGACATGCATGTTACAACAGTATTAGCATACTGAACAAATGTTCAAAATTTATTGTTTTCATGCTAAAATGATATTTGCTACAGAAAAAGCAGGTTTACTGTTCTGTATTTATTTTGTGTTTAAAACCTTAAAAACTAAATGATTAAACATTACAAAAGTTAACATAATGTTTAGAACAAAAGTTTTAAAGAAAACTCCAAAACCAAGGTGCCAAACCTCAAGAGACCACTCAGTACAAGCAATACTGAGGGAAGTACAGGGGATTAAGAAAATCTGCAATAGATGCAATAAATATGAAGAACTGGTTGAAACCTGCTGAAGAGCTGACCTGCAGCTTGAAATGAGCTGAAACCATTTTAAAGATTTGAAGTTTAAACAGTTAACATTTAGTAAATAAGTATGTAAAACTTTTATAAGAACCTTTCAAAATAAAATTCACAAAGTGATTCATGACACAATGGGCGCAGTTCTTAGCAATGCTGCCTCGCAGCAAGGTCGCAGGTTTGAATCCCAGCTGTGGCCTTTCTGGCAGAAGAGCCTGTAAAGATGGTCTTCAACTCCCAACTCCAGCAGAGCTTTGAGCGCATCCCCAGAGCAGTGGGGGACATTGAGTCTGAATGGGCCTTGTTCCACTCTGCAATTGTTGAGGCAGCTGTTGCTAGCTGTGGTCGCAAGGTGGCCGGTGCCAGCCATGGCGGTAACCCCCGTACCCGCTGGTGGACACCTGAGGTTAGGGGAGCTGTCAGGCTGAAGAAGGCCTACAGGGCGTGGCTGGTCTGTGGGTCTCTAGAGGCAGCCGACAGATACCGGAGGGCCAAGCGGATTGCAGCAGTGGCAGTTTCTGAAGCAAAATCTCAGGTGTGGGGGGAGTTTGGTGAGAACATGGAGAAATACTATCGATCGGCTCCAAAAAGGTTCTGGCAAACCATCCAGCGCCTCAGGGAAGGAAGGCAGAAACTTGCTCACACTGTTTACAGTGGGGACGGGGAGCTGCTGACATCAACCGGGGATATCGTCGGGTGGTGGAAGGAATACTTTGAGGAGCTCCTAAATCCCACCGACACACATTCCTACGAAAAACCCAAGCTGAGAGACCTGGGGATGGACTGTCCAATTTCTGGAGCAGAAATCACTGAGGTAGTCAAACAACTACACAGCAGCGAAGCCCCGGGGGTGGATGAGATCCAACCTGGGTATCTCAAGGCGATGGATGTTGTAGGACTGTCGTGGTTGACACGTCTCTGCAACATTGCATGGTCATCGGGGGCAGTTCCTGTTGAGTGGCAGACCAGGAAGGTGGTCCCATTTTTAAGAAGAGGGACCAGAAGGTTTGTTCCAACAGGTTGTAAAAGTTTCAAGGAAAAAACAACCTGGCAAAGCCAAAAACATTACTTAATATTCGCAATTAGCTTTCTACTGACACCACAAACAAATAAATCCATCTCTAACTAATACAGTCAGATAATTAATGTTACAATTCAGCCAACAACCACTAACCAAGCAAGTCATGACAATCAGCTCAACTAATGAAGTGAATTAACAACAAAATAAAGTCAAATCCACTGATAAGTCCCATCAAACCCAGTCAGACCAAACTTCCTTAAAACGCCATAATAATTTAATGAAAAGTAGACAAAACGCATGAAAAACGGGCTAAACTACATAAACCAACGTATTCAATCAGCAGTACCTGTATTTCTCTAACATTCAGCAGACACCACAACAAACACATGTCGCTATTTAAGGTATAAATTCACTCATCAGGACTTAGCACTGCTAGCCGCGGCTAGCTCCGCCTATGGGGTTTTTGAATGGGAAAATCCGTGACAGACACATAGTTATTAAGAAAAGAAACAAACAAACGAAGTCACTCACCATTGAGTTGATGAAATCAGGACAAATGGAATCATTCGGCTTGTTTTCACAAGCAGGAAAGAAGGATTCTTTGAATAAATATCCATTTTCTACCCTCCATTAAAAAGAGAGCAAGAACTTCCGGTTTCGGTCTGAGCAACACTCCAGACTCCTGCTGTTGTGCGCATGTCACACAGGGACGCTGAAGACCTGCGTCCCGAGCGATCTCCTATTTTTTGCACTCAGTGCGCAAGCGTCAGAAAAAATTTGCCAGTGCGCATGCGTCAGGGGCAAAAAACAATGCGCTATGTTGGGACAGCGTCCCGTCCAGACATGCGCAGTAGAACCCAGAGAAACACGACCTATCGGTCCAGTAAAAAATAGTAAGAAAACCTTTCTAAACTACACCTAAATGCAGATTATACACAGCACTTATTGTATATATAATGGATGGCTCGTTTAGTTTTATTTTTATGTTAGTTTTTTATATTTTGTGATCCCTATTTCTCTTCTTCTTCCTCTTGGGACTGGTGGGGCGGCGCCCGAGCGCCCCCTATGGACGGGCCGCCACTGCACACAAGCTCCGGCTCTTTGCCTGCCAGTGACATTCCACATCCCAAAAACCTAATGGCATTGGGGGTCATGTCTTTGCCTGCCACCCATCCATGAATCTTCTCCCCGCAGGCGGTGGGCCCACATGGAGGTGGCTTCCTGTTTTTTATTCGAGCTGAGCCCGGCCAAACCCCAGGAGCCAAGGCTAAACCACCAGGTGCTCGCCAACAAGCTCCCCCTCAAGGCCTGGCTCCAGGAGGGTGCCCCTTTCTCCCACTTCCAGGTGAGGTCTGCTGTCTAAACCCAAATTATTAGTACTCAGTAGCATACCATATTTGTATGATGAATTTAAAATCATTTCCCAATACAACAGCAAACTTGTTTTTAAAGCAAAATGTGTATTTTTGTCCATCCTCAACTGTAACATAGAGGTAATAAATGTCGGTTTTGCATTTGTTTCCTTCAGTTTTTTTATGTTACTTTCACTTTTCTATCTGTTACGTGCTAATACAGTATATCAAAGCTTCAAGCTAAATCAGATACTTTAGCACTAGAATGAAACTGAGGGTAGACAAAATATTTTGTCGTTTGAACATATAAAGTAAATACATAATAAACAACTTAGGTCATAACGGGTCACAAACTCTGGAAGAGAACGGAAACTTAAGGCGAGGAGGTGTTTTCTGTCACAGGATGTTTTCCTTTCTATAGACTGTATTTGAGGTTCAGTCACAGCAGCACCGTGGGTGAGCTTCAGAGCGAGGAGGATGCATTAATGTGAGGTGAACACGTGTGTAGAAGCAGGTTGGTTAGATCAGATCGCTCTGCAGAGAATGAGTTTATGTAGAAGGAGTTTTAGGTGATGTGGAGAGAATCGTCCTGCTGGAGGAAAGTGCACGTTGTCCACGCAACGAAAAGACCATGATGGGAGTTTGCTGGAAGCTCGTGATCCTTCTGAGTTGCATGTCATCTCATGCGCAACAAAACGCCAATGGTGAGTAGAATCCAGGCAGTAAAAATGACTATTTATTTCAGATCATGCCTACAAAGTAAAAGTAATTTAGAGAAAACATGAATAGCTCTTTCTGTTGGACACTTCAGGAGAAATTAAGATATATGGTAACCGTTTGGTTTCATTTCTCAGCAGGGCAAATAACACTTGATTAAGTCTCTTAATCCCATCTAACTGCATGTATTCTGATGTCGAGATCTATCTAAAGTAGACAAAAATAATGTCAAAACAACGTGCTGCCTTAGCTTTAAAGATGTGAATAGAGTGCAGACAACAGCAATATTTGAATCACAACTCAGTGGATGACTCAAGTGTGCCACTCAGATGGTAAACTTCCATTTTTCTAAATTCATGAAGAAAGTAAAACGTGCCTAGATGGGTCAATATCGAGAAAATTCCACTGTGGGCGTGGAGTTGCCCTGAAATGATGAGTTTCATTTCAGAATTTGAGTTTGGAAAAGTTGATGTGAATATTTAGAATCATAACATTTGTGTGTGAAGTTATTCCCCTGCCTAAGCTGTTTCTTACAACGTAAACCAGCCCATCGATTTTGTTTCATCAGAAACTGAACCTCAATCACGGTTTTTCTCTCCAACAGAGCCACAGCTGACAATTTATGTCCTAACCACACAAAGCCACCAGCCCGTGTTTGTGCCGTGCCCAAATGTGAGCGCCGAAGATGTGACGTTTGAACTTTTCAAGGACCAAGACGTCGTTTGCCAACTGGGCACCAAGAGCAAAAACCAATGCAACCAAACTCAGCTGGATGTCCAGCCACACACAAATAAGTTCGGTCAAGTTGAAGGGTTCAACCTAACTGCAACACCAACAGCCGGTCAAACAATCTACAGGTGTGAGGGGAAAATCGTGTACCCTCCTCCATTTCAAACATTGCAAAGTACTGAAAGAATCCTGGTCCTTAAAAACGGTAAATAAAAGACAGAAAAAAGATCCTAATGCATCTGTAATCACACAACCCACTAAACCAGTCCTTGCTGTGCTTCTTTCAGAGGATCACTGCTCGTGTGACAAAGGCAACAGCAGTAAAACGGCAACACAAGATAACAAACAATCATCATGGATTTGGGTATTGGTGGTGTCTCTTCTCAGCACCTACAGCCTAGTGGTCACCATCGCTGCTTTGGTCATCTGGGTAAGACATTCATAATTCTTAGCTTTTTTTCTCTACAAATGAAATTAACTTTTGGGACTCTATAAATATTTTCTCCATCTGGCATTGAATAGGTTAAAAAAAACTATGATGTGTTTTTAATTTGTATACTTATACATTACTAAATGTACTACAATAATATACACATTAAGAAGGATTTAGAACAAGCTTATTTGCTGTTTAAAGACTGTTTAGTACAGTTTATAAATGTTAATAATACATTATTAACAAAAAAAATAGAACATCTGTAAACTTAATGTTTTAATACTTTTGCTTTTTATTTCTTTTAAGATTTATATATAGTCATGCTTTTATTAATTAAATGATATGCAGCTACCTAACAAGCACAAAACTTTATTTGGAATAATTAACTATTTATTATGGCTTTATAAATAGTAATAGGGCTGATTCTGTTTCAGATGTTGCCTTAATGCTTCATTCAACACCAAATGGGAAATTGAATTTTTAGAATGACCAAAAGAAATTTTATTCAACAAGATGTTAGATTTCCATGTTATACTATAAAAAAAGTTTTGTGAGTTCACTGAGTTGAATAAATGCTGAACTATACTTCCCAAACATTACCCTGCAGATCTAAACAATTTGTTACAGCAGAGCTTTAAAACACTAAAGGTCCCATATTGTGCAAAATTCACTTTCTAAAAAAATCCTTTAACAGTCACATCAGACCCAAAGACTGTGTCTGAGACCCAAAAGTGTTAAAATATTTTCACTGTTTTCACTTCCTTATTCTCATTTTTGGGAAATGTGTTTTGAGTAGGGATGCACCAATACCACTTTTTTTCAAACCAATACGATACCGATACTTGAATCTGAGTATTTGCCGATACAGAGTACCGATACTTCTACCGCACAAAAAAATGCAATGAATTGGAAGACAGGTTATATTTTCTTCTATTTTTTGTTAACTTTAACAAGTACGAGTATATGGTATCAGTATCAGCCCGATACCAATATCGGTGCATCCCTAGTTTTGAGCTAATGCTAAAACAGGTGGTTTCAAAATCTTTCCCCAGCTGACGTCAAGGAGGGAAAAGACCACTCCTCTTTAGAGGACAGAGCCAATCATGAGCACCTTTGGCTACCTGAGCCCACCCCCGCCCTTTAAAAACCACGGGAGCGCGCATCCTCGCAAACATTAGCAAACAGTCATGGCGAAGCTACGAGTAAAGAACAGAAGTTGCTTCATAGATGGTTGCATCAACGAGCACCAAAGTCATTTTTTACTCCCTTCACCTGAGACCCTGAAGACCCACTGACATCTCGTGAACATGCGGAGAAGATAGATGGGCAGAGCTTAGAGAAGCTTGGCTCCCTAATAGCCCTGCCCATTTGATGGTTGGATGAGGGGGTGGAAGAACAGCTGCACTTAAAAGGTCAATTTGACCAATGCAGAGCTTTTACATGTTATTGAGATGTAAAAGAAATGATTCAGAATGGATAGAAAGTGCAGAATATGGAATCTTTAACCTGCAGAGTCTGAAATAACTCATTTGTAGTTCAAACATTTGTGCATCAACATGAAAGGTATCAGTCTGTTGTCTGGTCTCGTATGCCTCAGACAGAAGCAAGATTTCCGTTTCATGCATTTGTTAAAAAAAGCACGTCAAAATACAACTAGCAAATGAGCATTTCTTTAAAAAAAAATGATTTTAAATATTGGATCTGCAAAGTCAGTTGCCAAAAAACTGCATTATTACATTTGTATTAGTCCAAATGAGGCAACAACAAAAGATAAATCTTTAAATGAACAATAAACTTGTTCATGATACCTAACTGACACACATGGACGTTCATATGATTCTGATGCAACTAGCAGGTCTATCACCTAGACCGGGCCATGGTTCTATTTTTACGTCAAGTCTTTAATCAGGTAAAAAATTTTATTCGTCTACATCTGTCTTGCAGTTCAAGTTGAATGGAGCAGAATACCAGAATGACTACATAAACACCAAACCCAAAGCACCAAGGAACCGCAGGAAGAAAAGGGGGGTTCAGACTCCCATACCAAGATACTTCTGATCCTTCACGATTCACCAGATCCATTTCCTTACTACTACCCTTCAACACACGTATTCAGTAACAAGCAGACTGAATGGAATAGTCATTAAAGGATTGATTTGTTTTGTTTCTGCAGAAAATTGCCTCCACTGCAACTTCAGCACTTCCTTCTAGTGGGTGTTTGAAACAGTTACGCACATCAGAAAAAAGCTCTTATTTTCTCTCACTTCCTGTTTCACTCCCTCACTGACACTGTCACAGATACAAGTGTTGTTGGGAACCCCTATCTTTGTGGTCGAAACAGACGGTGGTGTCTGAATGAGGGGACTTAACCACATTTAAAGGGTTCCTTCAGTTTGTAAATCAGTGCTTCACCTTGTGAATCTACAGTGACCACAGCTTGAAATAAAACAGATGTTAAGTGAGCTGTTTTGCAGTGTCAAATTATGAAGATAAACACTTCTTATGGCAGGTTGGTAGCTCTTAATTCTGAGAAACTGAACACGACTGGGGTTGATGACAGGCAGAAGAAGCTGCACCGTTTCCTGTCTCCCTCCCTCTATTTTTTTTCCTTCTTTTGCAGAGATCGCATCTTCAAAGGCACTCCATCTTAAGTGTGCTCACCTTGCAGTTTCTGCAAAATGCTCATGCTGGTTTTATTGGTTTCATTTAGTAGCATGATGGTTCTGAAAGCTACCACAAGAACTAAGATTAGCATATAGTTTCTGTTAAAGCCGAAACATATTTGAGCGATCAGTCAACGATTTCCCCACTTTTTCATTCTAGTCAAACGAGCCCCACCTGTTTAGGTTAAATGACTCAAACAGTGATCTGAAATCTGAGACGTTACTCTCATTCTAACGTTATTGAATCCAGTAAACTACCTTCAGAGGCATCCTTCACAGAGGCCATCATTTTTTACATATTTTATTGTTATATACGTACATACACTGACAGTCTTTAAGATCACAAATCTTCCACTTTAAGTTGCGTGTCCGATGTGTTTTTCGGGAAAAATCCGTCGTTTGAGGATATCCATCCTCTCTTCTTCAGACACAGACTGTAGATCTTGTTCTGTCACCTAAAAAACAAAAGTTACATGTGTTGGTACAACAATCACTTACCCTATTTTAGACCTCTTTTAATAACGAGGAGAATAATACAAGAATTCAACTCAGATTTTGCAATTTATACTGTTTACAACCACTGTAAGTTTTCTGACAATGTGCAGACCATTTCTTTCAGTGCAAGTGAAACCAAATAATATTAGGAATGCAAAATCTAAATGAGTTATTTTTATGTCACATAACAAAAGAACTATAGTGTTACCAGAATCGGAGTGTATCCCAGGATCTTCAGGTGGCGGATCTTGACGGCGAGGGGACCGCGAGGATGAGACGTGCCGTAGCAAAAACTAGCGCGTGGTGCACAAATGACTGCAATTCTAGAAAAATCAAGAAAATCATTTGTCAGCTTTAAAAAGGTCAAACGTGATTTGACAATTTCAAAACTGGGGTTTGGTTAAAAGAACTTTCCTGAAACTGATTAAGATGTCTGTAGCTTTAATTGTCATCACAGAATTGATACAAAGATTAAACGTAACTACATTTTTGTTTCATATGGTTGCGACAGTTTGGATTTGACATTAACTTTTTATTTGTTTTGTTGTGATATTTTTGTATTTTAGGTTTTGTAGTTTAGGTAAATAAAAAATCTGTCATCTTTTAGTATGTCGTATATTTGTGTTGACACAATACATTGTATAAATGTAAAGTTTTGTTCAGTTTTTGTGAGAATAGTGGCTGAATATGAGCAGAGTATGGAATTCTGAGTAAATAAACTGCATTGCTGTTTAAAAGCGACTCTTTTTCTGAACGTCATAATCATTCTGCGTAATTTTCAAATGCAAAATGTAGATTTACTAAGAGTTAACAAAATTCTAAGAACATAGGAACAAGAGATGAGACAACATGACCCAAAATACTGCTGACTGCGCATGAAGAGAAAAAAAAAAAAGAAGCAAAATCAGCAAATATCTCTGTGCACAAAACTTTCAAAAATCCACAAAAAATAAAGTGACGTTTAAAGTTTTTCTCTTTAAACTGACTCACAATTTTACGAAGAACATTTATAAAATTCTTGATGATTTGTCAAGACTATCATTTTTTTTAAAGTGTATTTTTGTGGAATTCTATTATTGGATTTAATTTTTTGAATCACATTTACTTTAGACAACAAGCACTGACACCTTATTACCCTCACTTATATTTAAAAATATGACCCTACCCATTCAAAAAATATGATATTGCTGCAGTAAAAAAAAACTAAAGAAAATGTACATTTAAAGATGATATAAATATATGGACAAGAATGACCTCCTTTATGATCTTTATTGCAGAAAATTGGAAGAAGCTCCAAACTGAAGACAAAAAGTTGAATTTCTGTGGTGAAATGAACATGTGCAAGTTTTTGTTTATGATACGCTAACATTCTGTGGCAATTATTTTCAACCACAAGCAATTAGATTATAAAATAAATAAGAATAAAGATCATAAAGGAGGTCATTCTTGTCCATATATTTATATCATCTTTAAATGTACATTTTCTTTAGTTTTTTTTTACTGCAGCAATATCATATTTTTTGAATGGGTAGGGTCATATTTTTAAATATAAGTGAGGGTAATAAGGTGTCAGTGCTTGTTGTCTAAAGTAAATGTGATTCAAAAAATTAAATCCAATAATAGAATTCCTCAAAAATACACTTTAAAAAAAATGATAGTCTTGATAGTCTCACAAGCAATTAGAGCTCCATAGGAAGCCGTTTTTATTTGGTTTAAACATTTTATTCTACTATGGAAATCAAATTCTGCACGAGGAGTGACAAAAAGGACAACTAGAGTATTTATACATATTGTTAAGTATTACCTCTACATTTACCTATAAAACTACTCTCATGAAGAAAACATTTTCTAAAGTTTTTTTGTGTTCATACAAGACAAAAACTTTATTTTATTACAATGTCTAAAATGCCAACATTATATGAAATGTCATGACCTGAATTCAAAATAAAATGCTTTTTTTTTTACAATACTACCCCTGTTTTATGTTACCTAATTAATAAAGGTTCCCTTTTTACAACCTATAAAGCTTTTCTTACAGCTGTTGTTGCATAAACTACAGTCTCTCTGCACTTTTTTGCATGGAAAGTTGTGGATTCACATGTCTGATGTGAGCAACTGGGACTGACGTCACTTCACAGAACTTTCACAAACACAAGCATGCAAATTTAAAAAAGAAAGAATGGAAAAAAAAAGATTTGCTCACGATTACAACAACAACTTACCTCCTGCTGCTCTCTGCTGGAGGATGCTGATCCTCTGCACAGTTTGTTTCCGTCTCATAGGTCTGGTTTGGCAGTGGTTTGGTTAGAACACCATCTGAGAGCAGACAACCATAAATGAGTGCTCTCTAGTATCCAAGATTCAGTTAAAAATGAAAACTAGCACATAAATGAAGCAAACTGGCTCTTTATGTCTTTCCTCTCTTTACCTAAGACGTAGAAATTCTCCACCACCACCATTTCCTGCAGTTCTGTATTCGTCTGACCTGCCAACAGACTCTGCAGACCCTGAGAGAGTCGCAGGTTAACCGACACGTTGGGAGTGGTGTTCCCCAGGACAGACGTGGGGACAGTCAGGGGCCGAGGAAGAGGAGGACAGTCAAGACGAAGACACAGGTTCACCACCTGAAACATTCGCTCTTGGCTCGGGACAAATTTTGTACCTGAGAGAAAAGAAAAAAGAAAATCAGAAACATCTAAAACAGAGACAACCTATCAGACGATGAATTTATTTAGCCTCACTTTCAAGCTGCTCCAGGACATGAATCTGCAGGAGCTGCTCCAGCAGCGCAGAGGGGAAGTGATTCAGCAGACAGAGACGGTAGACGGCTAATAACAACTCCAACCCAGACATCTTCAGCAGATAGGAGCCAAGAGCATCGCTCAGACTATCAAGGAACCTGAAGTAGTAAGAAACACATTAAAACTCATTTATGACGCTTGTTTATAATAATAATAATTAACTGTGAGAGGAGTCAAATCGAAGCTGTATTTGCCCTCATGTTGAAACTGAGGAATGTGTATTTTCTACATTTAGAAAACCAGCAATCAAGCTGCAACAAATCACATTCCTGACATTGTATTGTTGGCACTATGTGTTCCCAGCTAAGCCACAATAACTGCCACAGTTCTGACACATGTGACAATCATGCGAGTCGTAAACCTCCACAACACAACAATGCATTTGGCTCTTCAGCCCAGAACAGACACTGTAACCTGATTGTTTAATAATGTAAACTTTCTCAGTCATATTTTCACAAGAACAGATTCAAACCTCTTCAAAAAGACTACAGCTAAAGTAAGTTAGTAAGGTTTATTTCTATAGCACGTATAAGTCAAGATATAAATCACAAGTTAGACTGAATACACAAAGTACTGACAATAAAAATACAAGTAGGAAAAGAAACAACAGAGTAAGTAGCTGATTTATAGAAGTTCACTAAAGCTAGTTTGAAAAGTTGACCACTGAGTCACTGATCTCAGGTTCAGGAGTAAGGAAGTAAGTAAAGTTTATTTCTATAGCACCTTTCACAGAAAAAATCACAAAGTGCTTCACAGAAAACAGAATCAAACATGATAAAAAAACAAATAAACTTAATAAAACAAACAAAATATCATTACAAATCAAAATCATTAAACAACAACAAGAGAACACAAAAGAGTTATTTAAAAGCAGTTTTGAATAACTGGGTCTTCAACTGCTTTTTAAAGGAGTCCAGACTGTCTATACAGCGTAAAACTGAAGGAAGTTCATTCCAAAGTCGCGGTGCAACAGACTGGAAGGAGCGATCACCTCGACTTTTAAATCTGGTCTTTGGAACTGTTAGGAGATTCTGGTCTGTGGACCTGAGAGCTCGGGTTGGAGCGTACGGCTTTATCAGTTCAGTAACATAAACAGGAGCTTGACCATGTAGGGCCCTGAAAGTTAGAGTCAGGATTTTAAAATGAACTCTACATTTAACAGGTAACCAGTGCAGAGACTTCAGAATAGGAGTGATGTGATCTTTTCTGTTTGCTCCAGTGAGGAGCCTCGCTGCAGAGTTCTGGACCAGCTGAAGGCCATAAAGGGCTTTTTGGTTCAAACATGTGAAAAGTGTGTTACAGTAATCTAGACGGGAGGAGATCAAAGCATGAAGAACCATTTCCAGTTCAGGTTTTGACACCAACTTTCTCAGTTTGGAAATATTTCTCAGATGATAAAAACAGTTTCTGACCAGCTGTTTTGAGTGACCTTCAAGAGACATTGATTGGTCGAAAATTACACCCAGAATCCTCAGGTTTGACTTTACAGCAGAACTTAAATGTCCAATATGTTGACTGATCAGAGGGACCATCCTATCAGGGGCAACAATCAGACATTCAGTCTTTTCAGGGTTTAACTGAAGGAAGTTATTTTCTAACCAGTTAGTAATGGCTGACAGACACTCCAGTAGTTCAGACAGTTTGTAGAACTCTGAGTCCTTGAAGGAGCAGTACAGCTGAATGTCATCTGCATAAAGGTGGTAGGAGACATTGAGACCCTGCTACTCTCCCAGCTTCAGTGGCTGCCTATAAATTCCAAAGTTAATTTACAGATCCTGGTTCTGTTTCTTAGGGTCCTACATGGACAAGCACCAGCTTACATCAGTGAACTTTTCCCTCAGGTCCAGTGATTAAAGCCTGCTGGTTGTGCAGCGTACTAGGCTAACGACTCTGTAACTCTCCTCCT
Source organism: Callopanchax toddi (assembly GCA_006937965.1). Taxonomy (NCBI): domain Eukaryota; kingdom Metazoa; phylum Chordata; class Actinopteri; order Cyprinodontiformes; family Nothobranchiidae; genus Callopanchax; species Callopanchax toddi. The sequence continues at coordinate 2,890,147 of SSNR01000057.1, read as the reverse complement.
GATGATAACAGTGAGAGCAGACGTGTCCTTTTCAGCTCTCTATTGTGGTCTAATTTTGTGGCTTAACTTCTTGGGGAAAACTCACCCCTTTGTCACTGATGTTGGATTACACTGGATTATATTATTTTTTGGGAATTTTTGGTTCTCTAAAGGACTTTTAACAGACTAAACTTTGATCCGGCAGAGAACGCTCCGCTGCAGCTGTAGCCTTGAAGGTATCTGCATGTCGCTGCTACCACTTCTTCTTCCTCACAATGATGAATCTATGCTTCTTAAAGCAAATAGAAAGATCGCTGTCTTTAAGGAAGATGTTCGACGTCTGTAAAATGAATTAGAAAGGAGAGAATTTCTGCTGTCAGATCTTACTAGTCGTTTCCCTAAACTGTCCAAAGTGATTATTAATCAACATGAGACACTCTGCTCCAGGACACTATTGCCTGGGACCCCTTATCACGGCCAACATCCAGCCCCACTCCAGACCCGACTTCATCTTGGTCAGAGGTTGTGGTACGTGGCCGAAAGAGGTCCCCTCCTGTTGTTTCCAGCACCCCACCTGACTTCAACCTGTCTAACCGCTTCTCTGCACTGGCAGAGGAAGAATCAGCTGCAATCTCTGAGCCCCTACTTCCTTTAGTTTTACGCTGTATAGACAGTCTGGACTCCTTTAAAAAGCAGTTGAAGACCCAATTATTCAAAACTGCTTTTAAATAACTCTTTTACTTTTAAAGCCATGCGTGGTCAGGTCCCTGTTTATATCTCAGACCTTTTAAAACCCTATAGTCCTCCTCGTAGTTTGAGGTCTGCTAGTCAGAGGCTGTTGGAGGTTCCTAGATCACATTTTAAGTCCAGGGGAGATAAATCTTTTAAAGTAGTGGCTCCAAGATTATGGAACGCTTTACCTCCTCCTCTGCGTAGCCTGGATTCTGTTGACTCTTTTAGGAAACAGTTGAAAACTCATTTATTCAGGCTGGCTTTTAACTGATTTTAGGTTGCATGATGTTTTTGTTTTATCATGTTTTTATTTTGCGTTTTATCATGTTCTTATCAAGTTTTTATTTTGTGTTTTATTATGTTCTTATCAAGTTTTATCCTTTGTGTTTTTATAATTGTTTTTATTGTAAAGCACTTTGTGGCCATTGGCCTGAGAAAGGTGCTATATAAATAAAGTTATTATTATTATTATATTATTTTATGTTCTCTTGTTGTTGTTTAATGATTTGTAATGATATTTTGTTTGTTTTATTGATTTTATTTGTTTTTTTATCATGTTTGATTCTGTTTTCTGTGAAGCACTTTGTGATTTTTTCTGTGAAAGGTGCTATAGAAATAAACTTTACTTACTTACTTACTTACTAGGGTGACGTGGGTGTATTAGGAAGACTTAGTCAGAAGCCTAACACAAGCATTCTGAATCACTCAGTGTAATTATAATACGGTAGTATAATTAATAATTTAACAAAAAGATGAATGTGTAGTCTTTTAGTTTGTGGAAAAATTAAAGTGCCCATGACATCGGTTTCCATGTTTTCTGACTTATCTATCATGTTGCAACGTTGAGTTCTCACCTTAAACCTGCCAGAAAGAGCAAAAAACGGCGTCCATCTGTCTCCTAGTCCAGCCAGTGAGAAGCTCTTCCAGATTTCAGACCCAGGTTTCAAACAGTTTTTTTTACTCCAGCTCGCTATGAGGTCATAGTGATCCGGACTTGCTTATATGGTAAATTCTCCTCCCACATGCACGTTCACGATAACTGGAGCGAGGCAGTGCCGCCGCCATTGCCCATAGACCGTGTAGTGTTTAGTTTCAGTTTCGTTTCTCTTTCACGTGACAACACTGCCCCCTGCTGCAGCAGAAGTGTCAGGCTGCCAAATAAGGAGAAACCCAGCAGAACCGGAAGGCGGCGCTTTCTTCTGATCTCTGAGTTGCTCGTTAGGAAATAATTACAGCGTATTTTGAGTTATAATGGAGCAACGCTAATCTAGAGGCATCAAAGATTACACCTGTTTAATATAAAGTGATTTAAATATGGAGTCACAGGCACTTTAAGCAATTATAAATATTAAACAGTGTGAAACAAAAAAGCAATCAATAAAACTCAAACCAGACATTGTTTTCAACCATGATTCTGTCAGTCACATTACAGAGATTCAATTTGGGCTTTACCACTTTAAAACTCAACAGATCTTTCTTTTTGATCTACCCCCTTGGAAGATTAGTTGCAGATTTAGGTATATATCAGGTATGATAAACCCTCAAAACCTGAAATATTATAGAACAAATCACCCAAACCTAACGCTGAAGATCTTTGTTTAAAGATCCATCCTCGGTTAATTTGAACCTTCAGGCAGATGAACTCGCATGCAACTACGGCCTACTGCAACCTAACACCTTTACCTTTCAGTTGCACATTATTCCTATTTTGTTTTAATTAGAAATCAGAATTTTTTTTGTCATTGTTTTACTTTAGAATCTTTTTCCAATCACACGCCGGTCACTTTCTGTTTCTGTTGGAGCTTTCAAATAAATAAATCTAAATAAAATGTTCTGAGGAGCTTAAAATTTGGCCACGACAGGACAACACAGATATCCTACTTTTAGATATGATGGGTTTTACTCTGAAAATCACTTTTTATTGACATATTTAAAGTTAGAAACTGTCAAGTGACTTGAGAGTAAATTACATTTCTAAACACTTGAGGTGATGTGGAGATGTGTTAGTGACTTACTGTTGTCGTCGATGCTGCAGATCATAGTTAAAGGAGGAGTAAACCTTTAAAACACACAGGAGGTNTTTAAGGGTCAGGGCGCTGGGGTTTTCTATCACTTTTCCAGCAAAAGCCTCCAATAAAGCAGAAGGACTGAAGAGGAGACCCTCAAACGCATACAGGAAGAGGACCAGCTAAAAAAAGAAAGAAAAAGTTTGTTTACAAAGTTCTTTATCAACTTCTACATTTTAAATCTGAGCTCTTCTTGTTGTGGCACCTCTTTGTTGGTCCATATATCAATGGTGGAAGCAACATTTTCTGAGATCCCAGTGAGCAGATCTACGTCTCTGTAGTTAAGCTCCTTACAGGACTGCAGCACATTATATAATCTGCTAAAAGGGATGCCATGAAGGTTTTCTAAGAGAGAAGACAGACATGGAAAACAATCAGAGTTTGTCCTGAAGGTTTTTTGTTTTTCAATATTTGTAAAAATATTTTACCTGTGATTATTTTACTGCAAGCATTCAAGAGTGGTTTGGAATAGAAGCCCACTGCAGCCATGGTGCTGATCATGTGTTGGGCGTTGGGGAGGTTAAACTGGTCAGTCATTGATAAGGCCTTTTTCTAAAAAGTATCAACAAATGATAAGAGAAAGTAGGGCTGCTCAGTTAAGAAAATTATGATTATTTACCACATTTACTCATTAAGCTATGAAACACCATCCACATTTTAAAAAGACTGCAAATTTCATTTTCTGCCAGCAGGTGTCAGAGTTGCATCATTTAGTGGTGAATAAACTTATGAGGCAAAACGTTTATATTTAGATAATATATTTTAAAAATGTTGACCCCTTTTTTTTTTTTTTACTTTATTAATCAGGAATGCAGACAGTTCTGATATAAAATCAGACAAAAGCTGCTACAGGAGACCGTACGTTCAAGCAGGAAGTCAGGGAATAAAACAATGTGTTTTTAAGGAGTGGCAATGCTTAAAAAACATCACTACACACAACACAGAGTGTGTGGGTGTCATAACTGAATAGGGAAAATGATGTTTTTTGACGTGCGTCACATGCCACAGGTGTTTTGCCTGTATTCTACCATTGTTACTTGCAGACTTTATTAAAAAAATACACTCCAATAAGATACTCAATTGAGTTTAGCCTTCAAAAAGAGAAGAAAGCATTATTTGGAAGGCAACAAAATAAGAGCATGCTCAGAAGAATGTGACAAAATAATTATAAACTAACCTCTAGTTTCTGTTTAAGACTCTTTGGGGCATCTTTTCCCAAAAGGCGTATCATAGTCTGGAGAGAGACTGCACTCTTCATCCCAGGAAGACGGACCTCAAATATCAGCCTAAAAAACAACAATTGACCAAAAAAGCTTTAAGGTTAGGGGTGGTTGCTATTAGTAAGTAAGTAAAGTTTATTTCTATAGCACCTTTCACAGAAAAAATCACAAAGTGCTTCACAGAAAACAGAATCAAACATGATAAAAAACAAATAAAATCAATAAAACAAACAAAATATCATTACAAATCAAAATCATTAAACAACAACAAGAGAACATAAAAGAGTTATTTAAAAGCAGTTTTGAATAATTGGGTCTTCAACTGCTTTTTAAAGGAGTCCAGACTGTCTATACAGCGTAAAACTGAAGGAAGTTCATTCCAAAGTCGCGGTGCAACAGACTGGAAGGAGCGATCACCTCGACTTTTAAATCTGGTCCTTGGGACTGTTAGGAGATTCTGGTCTGTGGACCTGAGAGCTCGGGTTGGAGCGTATGGCTTTATCAGTTCAGTAACATAAAGAGGAGCTTGACCATGTAGGGCCCTGAAAGTTAGAGTCAGGATTTTAAAATGAACTCTACATTTAACAGGTAACCAGTGCAGAGACTTCAGAATAGGAGTGATGTGATCTTTTCTGTTTGCTCCAGTGAGGAGCCTCGCTGCAGAGTTCTGGACCAGCTGAAGGCCATAAAGGGCTTTTTGGTTCAAACATGTGAAAAGTGTGTTACAGTAATCTAGACGGGAGGAGATCAAAGCATGAAGAACCATTTCCAGTTCAGGTTTTGACACCAACTTTCTCAGTTTGGAAATATTTCTCAGATGATAAAAACAGTTTCTGACCAGCTGTTTTGAGTGACCTTCAAGAGACATTGATTGGTCGAAAATAACACCCAGATTCCTCAGGTTTGACTTTACAGCAGAACTTAAATGTCCAATATGTTGACTGATCAGAGGGACCATCCTATCAGGGGCAACAATCAGACATTCAGTCTTTTCAGGGTTTAACTGAAGGAAGTTCTTTTCTAACCAGTTAGTAATAGCTGACAGACACTCCAGTAGTTCAGACAGTTTGTAGAACTCTGAGTCCTTGAAGGAGCAGTACAGCTGAATGTCATCTGCATAAAGGTGGTAGGAGACATTGTGACATCTACTAATGATCTGTCCAAGAGGATGGAGATATAGTAAAAACAGGAGTGGACCCAGAACAGAGCCTTGGGGTACCCCACAGAACAGATCTGTAGTATCTGACATGATGTTGTTTATATGGACACTGAAACTTCTGTTTGAGAGGTACGATCTGAANTTTTTGTTTTTCAATATTTGTAAAAATATTTTACCTGTGATTATTTTACTGCAAGCATTCAAGAGTGGTTTGGAATAGAAGCCCACTGCAGCCATGGTGCTGATCATGTGTTGGGCGTTGGGGAGGTTAAACTGGTCAGTCATTGATAAGGCCTTTTTCTAAAAAGTATCAACAAATGATAAGAGAAAGTAGGGCTGCTCAGTTAAGAAAATTATGATTATTCACCACATTTACTCATTAAAGCCGCTCTCTGGAGTATTTCATCGAGAGAGCAGTTTTTGAATCTAACGTCCAATGGCTCCTCCTCAAAACATCTCGACACGCGCGTCCGGTCGCGTGCACACGGCGCATATACTTCAGGCATAAACTGTACAGCCAGTGCTTTAAGTGAGGCGGTACGGAGCGGTACGCCGTACCGGGACTTCTAAATTTGACCCCTCAGCGTACTGGGACTTATTTCCAGCGTTCCGTCCATAACGGGAGTTTTTCCGGTATTACATCAATATAATTTTGAGCTTTTCCGGTGGCCGTAGTTGCCTCATATTACGAGCAGCGCATGGCGGGAGGTGCGGAGGGCGAGCGCGGGGGCGGTGCAGGAGAAACGCAGGTGGATGAGAGAACTTATCTGTCACCCGTATTTAGTGACTCCAGGACGGTGACAGAATTTGGTGAAACAGCGGATGAGAGAGGAAAAGCGGGGACTTGCGTCCCCTGAACGGACCGCTCCATAGTTGGCTCAGGGCTCGGTCCTGGAGGCGAGTCCCGCTGACTCGCAAAACTGCATTCCCTCCTGCAGCTCCAGATCTGTTGCTGCTGCAGCAGGTTGCGAGACAACCCACGTTAGGAAGCTGAGATAATTCTTCAAATTGGTATTAAAAGACAATAATTTAAATACTAATGACGGAGATGGAAAGAGCTCGCGCGCTTATGGAGAGGAAAGCTGCGCGCCATGGCGCAGGTGGAGAGGAGCAGCGTACCGAGGCGCAGTGGATCAGACAGGTGGAGGGAGGAGGAGCTGAGAGAGCAGCAGGTAGACTCTTTAGTAATGATCAGATCATTGTCAGTAATAAGTTTGTTCTTTTTGGGCATAAAATGGACCAGAGTGTCAAAACAATGTCGACTTTTCTGTGTCTGAACAGCAGTAGAAACACAACTATTTTTCTCAAAATGTTATTTCAACCACAAACTAATTAATGGGGATCTTATGCACAATAACATATGTTTAAGTATTTATATATATATATATATATATATATATATATATATATATATATATATATATATATATATATATATATATATATATATATATATATATATATATATATATATAATAGATTTCTATTGGTATTGTAAATGTATATCTATAAATAATATATTTCTATATGGATGGATGGATGTCTACATGGTACCCTCAAGTTTTTGTATTTTTGTCATCCTAGAAAAAGTCAGTAAAACCTGTTTTTGTCCAAATGAAGGAGATTTATGGTTCATTTTCTGCAGATCAAGTAGCCATTAGCCCTCATCATCACTACAATGTGAAATTTACAGTCAATCAATGTGATCGGTAGCAAAAAACGTGATCGGAGCATTCCTAATTATTATACATAATAACCTGATGAAGTTTAGATTTAAAGGTTGTAATAGATCTCAGGGTGTTTAGTAAATGTTCCAGTCTCATGCTGCTGCAGAGCTGAAGACAGTAGAGGTGTTGGAGATGACGAGGTAAGCCAGACTCAAAGTCTGCAGAGCAGAACTGACGGTCTAGTTAACTAGACTAGAGCTGAATATCTTCACTAGACCTACTGTGACATTTATTATGGGCCAGGTGTAGAAGAGAGGACAGATAGAGAGGTGTCTTGTCCTGAATTGTCTTTTAGACAAATAGAATCCAGTGATGGAGTCTACAGGTTTGAAGGGAGGACACATTGGGAAGAATTAGTGACTAAACTGATGACTGAGTGAATCTGAATTTCTTTCATGAGGATTTGATTTAGAACTGGCTTTGTTCTTTTGTCATTTCTGAACAATAAAACTATAGATATCTCTCTCTCTCTCTGTATGTGTGTATATATATATATATATATATATATATATATATATATATATATATATATATATATATATATATATATATATACACACACACATAGATGTATATTTATATATATATAATCTCGAACTGATAAGGAGAGTACCGGAACTTATTTTTTTCCACTTAAAGCACTGTGTACAGCTCAATGTGTAGGGTTTAATCACTCACAGTTCACAATCTTATTCCAACAACACTACGAGGGTCTGATGAGCCCTCTCTGTCCCTGCTGCTTCTGATATTAGCTCTGTTAGCAGAGAGCTGCTGCTGGACTCTGAAGCTGAACTTGACTCGGCCCTGGATGAACTTTCTGACCAAAATAAACGCGTAACCCTGTCAAGCCTTGCCATTCTGTGAGGTGAAAGGTTTAAAAATAAAAATAAATCCATCTTTAGCTGGAGAATGGGTAGGTTTTTAGTAGAAATGAGCTGTGAGTCCTCAGTGAACTGCTGAGACGGCAGAGAAACACACGGAGCGTCCTGTACAAGAGCGCCCCCTACTGGTACAGGTTTGGTCGATGCGCGTGCATGTTGAGAGAATGCAGAAATTTGAATTTCATTGGCTGAAAAATGTCGGCGGCAAGAAATAATGGAAAGGGGTCTCTAGGAGGAAGGAGGGTCTTCATCAGAATGACAGATGTTGTGGAACTCAACCCATAGATCATAGTTTAGACCTGAAATATCATTTAAAACATTTAGAAAACTTTGATACAGAGAAAAATAATCCAGAGAGCCGCTTTAAGCTATGAAACACCATCCACATTTTAAAAAGACTGCAAATTTCAATTTCTGCCAGCAGGTGTCAGAGTTGCATCATTTAGTGGTGAATAAACTTATGAGACAAAACTTTAATATTCAGATAATATTTTAATATTTTTTAAACTTTATTAATCAGGTGCAAGAACGAATGCAGACAGTTCTGATATAAAATCAGACAAAAGCTGCTACAGGAGACCGGACGTTCAAGCAGGAAGTCAGGGAATAAAACAATGTGTTTTTAAGGAGTGGCAATGCTTAAAAAAACATCACTACACACAACACAGAATGTGTGGGTGTCATAACTGAATAGGGAAAATGATGTTTTTTGACATTGCACAAAAAGGTGTTTTGACTGTATTCTGCCAGTTTTACTTGCAGACTTTATTTAAAAAAATACACTCCAATAAGATACTCAATTGAGTTTAGCCTTCAAAAAGAGAAGAAAGCATTATTTGGAAGGCAACAAAATAAGAGCATGCTCAGAAGAATGTGACAAAATAATTATAAACTAACCTCTAGTTTCTGTTTAAGACTCTTTGGGGCATCTTTTCCCAAAAGGTGCATCATAGTCTGGAGAGAGACTGCACTCTTCATCCCAGGAAGACGGACCTCAAATATCAGCCTAAAAAACAACAATTGACCAAAAAAGCTTTAAGGTTAGGGGTGGTTACATCAATATAATACATGTTTTGTAGCACCATGCTTTGATACCTCATGTCCTCCTTTAGTGCATCCACATTCGGGCTGTCCTCCATACGTTCCAGACAAGAGGCCAACATGGAAAGACTCTTCTCATCAAAGTCATTGAGTTTCTCCTGTTGGCGAACAATAGCATGCATTAGTTTGAAAGCTTGAAACGTATGTTGGAGGACAATCTCCAAAGGCCTACCTGGCAAACTCGGAGGAAAGTCTGGACCACACGGCTACGTTGAGGCACACCCAGATTGACCATGCTCAGTAGAGAGTAAGTTATGTCATCACTATGCATGTGATGAATGGACTTTATCGCCCTTTGCAGAAACTTGTCTAATTCAGGATGTTCAAACATCAGCTGCAACTCATAGCGCCGCTGCTCATCTGACATATCCTTTATGGAGAACCACATGTGGATCAGGATTTTGCTGACCTGGCGATATGTAGGTGAGTACATACTGTTGAGATCCAGCACATCTGATGGAGAGCGGCATTGCTTCAAGCGGTTCCAGAAAGGGGAGCTTTCCCATCTCTGTTGTGACGCTGTCTTATCGAGCTGGACCTCAGGAGAAAGTGACATGTCCAGGCTGTTGCTCTCTCCCAGTTCCTCATTATGATTCCTCTCCTGAGAGTAGAACCTTTCTGAACTGGCAAGACTACTGAAAATACATTTATGGTTCTGCCTTGAGCCCCAGAGGCGTACAGGACGAGTGGGACAATGTGGTGTCCCAAGGAAACTGCTCTGTTTCCATGGAAACCTGCGACAGCAAAAGCGCAGGGACAATCTAATGACATCTTGTGCCATCCAGACAGACATATTGTGGATGTGGGAGGTCCTCTGAGCTGTACTAGGTGTAAATAAACTGCCTAGTTGTTTTAATTTACTAAAAAAAAAAAACACGACTAATTCTAAAATGTAAAAACCCTATGTACGGATATGAGAGATATTACAGCTACATTTGAATTTATAGACACGAGTAGACTTGTAGACAAGTTACGTGATTTATCTGAAACGCAATAACACTCTTAAAAATGTCAAACAAAAATCACGACCTAATAAGTAAAATTCAACAAACAAGGTCAAATAAACTGCCTTCTTCCTCCAAAAGAGCTAGCTTTTGTAAGCAGGCTCACAACTTCTAACCGGAACACAAGAACACACTAACATGTACAGTTTAGTTGGATGTTGTACTCGCCAATGCGCGTAGTATCTGAGGAAAGCACCTTTCCGGTAATGGATAAATATTGAAGCTACATCGAGCTAACATGTTGTTTAGCTCATGCTAGCTTTCTCACGTGCAGGTCAAAGGCGCGTACGCTGCCGTATTGTGTCCCTCCTAATCAACACAAAATGTCAAATCTGTGGGAAATTATGTTTGCCAAAATATATATTATGTCAAAAACATAATTTGTATTAATGTCCAACAATTTAGTTTATTTAAAAATATTACAACATGTAAGAATAGGTTTTTATTTAGAATTTTGTATTTATGCTTTTTTACGATTTTCTATACGGACTCAAATTCGCGTAACGCCCTCGGTTTCCTAGTAACCGATATTTTTCGTGTGTCATGGCAAAATTTGTGCTAGCTGGTAAAATATTGTTTCATTTTTGATTCCGACAGATTTGTCCATATTTCAAAAACATATTTTACATCTTTAGATTTTCAACCTTCGCAGGAAAAGCAGACTGTCCTAATTATGCTAAAGCGGAACTTTTAGCAGACGAGCTGCAGCTTTCTCTGCCAAACTTCAGGGTCCATAAGATTTCCATCCTGCCAGATGATTGGGAGGTAATCTATCTATTATAAATCACAAAAAAGGGAAAAAAACGTACAAGTTAGAAACAAATGAATAAAATACACAAAAAAATAAAACTAGTATAGAAAAATAAATACATACACAAAAAATGTCAAGATGAAAAAAGATAATGTATTTTTATATTGACATCAACATTTTTTAAAAGTATTCTATATGTTGAATATATTTCAGAACAAGAAAATATAACTTGGCAGAATTATAAGATAATTAAAAGAATAGAAACAAATACTACACTCCAAAAACTGTCATACGTATTTATAAACACATTAAAATAAAATACTTAAATATCTAGTGTTGAGTTTTTGATATATTTTTCATTGTTTTGGATTTATGTAGTTTTTTAAATATATGAATTAGTAAGTAAATAAGTAAGTTAATTTAGAATGTTTAACCCATTGAAACCTGAAATATCAAATAATTATAAACAATTTGTAAAAAAAAAAAAAAA